>CM060734.1:24265309-24508981 GCA_030704615.1 Takakia lepidozioides | reverse complement strand
GCGACTATCTCTTGTTCCCTATGGCATACTGATGTGACGATGGTGCAATGATATGACGAGCTGACGTGCGTGCCAAATTTGGGAGCGATCAAAATTCATTTGGACCCAAAACCACAGTTTCTTCCCTGTTTTGCACTCCAAACTTGATTTGTGTTCTACTTCGTGCACTCTTCATAGAGAGTTCTGCAATAGTGAACGAAGAGAACACCCTTTTTTGGGGGCATTTTTGATTGGTCCGAATTCCGGCGGGGGAGTAGCGGTGGGATGCTGGAAGCCGCTGAACAAAATTGAGCCGAAAACGAAATCGATACGTGCCAGAAACCCCCAATGAAAGGCAGTGCAAACCTATTTACTGGCTTATGATTGTTCATATGACAAATATCACAGTATTTGTCTTTCATGTGGCATTCTATTGCCAAGTGTCCTGCAGTCCCGCATTTGTGACACCATGTTGCCTTTCGTGGCCCTTCATCTTTAAAATTCTTGATAGCCTTTGCTATCTTCTGATCCAAAGTGGTTTTGTCAATCACTTCTTTCTTTTGCTTGGGTTTTTCTTCATCATCAGAGTCTTCTTCTTCCAAGGGATCCTTGGAATCTTTACTTCTGCTTTGATGAAATCCCAATTCCAATTTCTTTGCAGTTCCTACTGCTTCAGCCAAAGTGTTGTTAGGCATGACTGTAACCATGGTTACATATTCAGGACAAAGTCCGTTGATGAACCATGATTTTTGCAAGTCATCACCTGGTGCTTGAGGTAGCTTCCTGATCAGAGTCTTCATTCTCTCTAGGTAGTCGACTACCAATTCTTTCTTTTTCTCTCTTAGGTTCTGTAATCCTGTGAAGATTTCAGACGTGGATTTGTTGGATCTATATCGTTCTTGAAATGCGGCTCTCATATCCGCCCAATTTGCAAAGTGATTGGCTGGAAAGTTTGCCAACCATTCAATGCCTTTTCTGGCCATTGAACAAGGAAATAATCGGATCTTTTCCTGGTCTGTTGCTTCATTGTAATGGTGCACATGTTCTCAAATTGATTAAGATGGATATCCGGATCAGATTTCCCATCATATAAAGGAAACGGCGGTCTGGTTTTGCTTGCCGCTAAAGCCATTGGTGCTGCTGGTGCAACTGGTTGTCCAAACTGGAATGGTCCTGCTGCTGCTAGCTGTGGTGGTGTTGGGATTGTCAAGGCTAGTGGTGTTGTTGGTGTTTGTCTTCCAAACAATGATTCAAAACTAGGAGGTCCTTGTCCCAATGATAGCCGTCTTCGAGCTACTGTCCCTACTTAGGCTTAATGAAGCTTTAAAAGCCTTGAGTGTAGTCTTGGTTATCCTTTATGGAGAAGTAGTCTCACTTTTTTCACCTTCTTCACTCAGAATATTCTCAAATTTTTCTTCCAATATTTCAGCAAAACCTCGATTCGGACTTGTTACTGTAGAAGGTCCTTCAGATCTTTCTTGTGGTAACCATTCGCCAAGTGCATTACTTGCAACTCCTTCTGGTGTAGTGTTCTCACTTTCCAAAGATCCGATTCCCCGATCTTCTGGTTTATCACTGTCAATTTGTCTTGATGTCTCACCTTGAATAATATTCAAGTTTTGTAATTCTGGGAACTCTTTTCTCAACCGAGCTTCCCTTTCTGCAACATATTTCTCTATTCTTTCAGCTCTGTCTTGCTTAGCTTTTTCCTTAATTTCCTCATTCATTCCCACATCATATACATAATTCCTTTTCAGCACCCTTTAAGTATGTCAGCAAAGAAAATTATAGTGGTCTCTACCCTTTCTCCAAGATTTAAATTATCTTGCCAGAATCTGTATCACGACTTAATTTTCCTTTACTGATTGATCACCAATCTTTTAATGGGCACAATAATACCATTTGTCTTTCTCAGTGTATCTGACTTGTAGCAAGTCTTTGGGTATCCAGTACTCCACTGCTTCTATGATCATATGACAATATTCATAATTTGAACATCCTTCCCTGAAAATATAACTAGTGTAGCAAACTTTTCTGATTGGGATTAGAGTAATAAATAAAGCTAGACGAGACAACCATTCTTCACTTCTGATTCTACATTCCCAAGGTGCTCGTGTAATACTGATCACTCCTTTTTTTAATCCCCATTTGTCATCTTCTTTTGCAGTTGAAAGAAAGATCTTCTGTTGTATTGCTATTGGTAAGCCATGAAATTTTTTCAGGAATGCTTTCCATTCCTCTGCTTCCGTTGACTTGTTCTTTTGTGATTTCAAGAAATCACTGAGTAGCCATCCTTCCTTGAGTTCACTTGAACTCAACATACCGTTAGTTCCCCGTACGGTCGCCAAATGTTAACCACTGGTTTATGACTTAGACAAAACAGGCCTTCAGCACTACTGCCCATTTCCCAAGACATGCAACAGGGGTTGTACGACGGTATGCTTTCAGAAACGATAACTAAACCATGGCCGTCGTATGAATCAATATCTATGCAGATTGCTTAATCCTATTGATTAAGCCCAACCTACAGTCTTACTAGCCTAAAAGATCTTAGTCGGAAAGATTGAAGCTTTTTTGTTCATACGTCAGATGGTAGTCAAGACAAATCAAGAGCTATTATGAGATGATACACATTCTCACCATCTCACGTTCTCTCATAATGCACATTCTCTCCATCTCACATTCACTCTACACATAGATACTTGGAATAGCATGGCTTTACTTCAGAGTCCATCACATCATAGCATAAGTACACTTCGAATCACTCTGACTCCAATGAATACACACTGATCACTGATACCTTCTAAGTTGCGTGCAACCCTTTTATACTATGCTCGAAAGAGCCGTTACAGCCTGCAGTCGTTAATGACCGTTTGTCTAACTGCCTACGCAATCTAAATGGTTTGCTAAAAAAGTGGCTCGTTGTAGTGGTCGTGTGCCATAGTGGTACACGGTCCACGGTCCTTCACTACTTCCTCTATTAGTAAAAGCCGCTGCTAACGTGGCCGTGTGATATCGTGGTTCACGGCCCACGGTTGCTACACTACCCACTACTGCTCCCGTGGTAATGTACCCTTGTTCCGCTGTTTGCTAAGTGCCGCGTACTTAGCCTTTTCTGCCCGTAGTGTAAACCAATCACCACTCGGTATGTCCCCTTGTGACCCTCGCTATCTGGCCCTCGTATCTTAGCCGTTATCAGTTCACACATAGGTATCCACGGCAACGAGGAGGCTGACCTCCTCGCCCAACTGGGTGCCTCCCAACCTACAGTTGAACCCTCGGATGACCCCATACACATCGCTCATACTCACCCCTTTTGGCTTATACACCTAGTCCCTGACCCCCCAACACCCAGGCCAATCCAAAATCTTCTGACTACCCTGACCAAAAAAGCCAATAAACAAGCTTCTACCTCTCTCAGCCACACCAAACTGCACATCCAAAAGTGGACCCTCTCCGATGTACTCCACCACAAACTCTCCAACCACTTCTGGAACACCAAAGCCGCATCAGACGCTCAAATACGACAGACCCTTAAATTCTGTTACGACCAGTACATGGGCCACCAACGCAAACACACCTTCTGGCCAGCCATATACCCCTCACCAAACTGCCCTCTGTGCTCCCACATCCACGCCACATGTGATACCTGGCTCCACCTTCTTAACCAATGCCCCCACCCAATCATTCATGGACTTCGTATTGCACGACACAACCACGCTGTATGGCACATCCACAAACTCCTACAACGACGTAATGAAACCAGATGGTTCTCACTTATCAATGCGGGCATCTACCAAGGTCGGCCCCCAGACCACACGGTACCTACGTGGCTACTCCCTTGTATATGTCGCCCCCACACATCATGTACATGCCCTTCCCGCCTCTGTCCGGATATCCTCATAGGGGCTCCCCATCAACGCTCCACCGCCCTCTGCCCCCTCCCCCGCCATTACCATACACTTCTTAGAATTCACATTTTGCAATGACCGCTTCCCCAACTCCTCCATCCTCGAAAAACGCCAAAAATATGCACCACTCATTCTTGCTATCCGCCGGAGGGGATGGGCCATAGGCCCCCTCACTGTCATCACTGCCGACACTAGAGGGGGCATCCATGAGGCCAGCATCTCTGAACTTAAAAATAACTTTAATCTTCCTATCATCTCCATCCATAAATGCTTCAAAGCCATACACCTCACAGCCCTCCGTTCTCTCACTGCTATCGTCACCAACAATTGACAGCTCGAATCAAACCCTGCTCTTGCATCCTAAATACATATATATGGATACCCGGCGGGCACCCATGGGGGGCCCCCCTGGGGCCCTTTGGGTGCCACACGATACCATCTCTACCGGATACCACCCCCCCCCCCCCCAGACGTTTTACTTGGTGTCCCCTGGACACCGGTTATTTTTACATAGGGCCCACCCCTGAAAAGGGGCAGTAGCCGCAAGGCGAAGTGACTCTTAGTTACGCCGGCCTCGGTCGGAGTCTTCTCTCTTACTTCGAGGTGAGGCCCAAAATCATAACACAGATATTTGGAGCGGAGGGTATTGGGGTCATAGCAAGCAGGAGTAGCAGTGTTGCCTATCCTGTGAGAGGGGTGATCCAGGACCATTCCAGGCCTGCTGTGAGCAGCACTCGCCGGCGCTGCAGGACGGGGAGGGTGGCGGGTGGGTGCTACCTCACTGTAGGGGCCGCGTCTTGGAACAAAGAGGGAGGGTGGAGGAGCTTCCACCCGCACATCGTGTCGTTGTAAAAAGCCGTGAGCTGAATAGATGGGCTCCGCGCGGATCAAACTCCATGAGAGAAACTTTGGAAAGTAAAGACCATTCTAAAAGCAGTAGTAAAACGCCTAGAGGGGAGTCCATACTACTCTTGTGAGGCGTGTTGACAGACCGTGATGGAAAGTGAGGAGACCTCCTCGTAGCAGCAGGAGAGATAGGGGCAGACGCCATGGCGGTGACCGTGGCTTAACTGAGAAGCCTGTCAAATAGCGGAGCCACTACAGATGAGATAAAAAAGCCTTTGAGTGCTGAAAAGAATAGAGGAACCCTAGAGGATAGTCATGGTTACGGTATTTGGCGGCGATAATGAGAGGAGGGCGGAGCTCCGCCCTCTCGCGGACGGTGCTGGAATCGCAAGGTTCAATTGTATTGTATTCATGATTTGATTTGATGATTTGATGATTTGAAGTTTGATTTGATGTTGATTTTGAGATAAGGCCAAAGCTTTATACACCGAGTGATCTCCAACAAGAATGATCTACTTCAGTTCCTTCATCTGGGTGATAATACCAGTCTCTGCTTCTACTTGTTGTGCATCTTCATCAATTATTACGCAATTAAAAGCTTCAACGATCGTTGGCCTTCTATAGAGACAGTGCAAAAAAACAATGCAAGCATCCTCCATGCATTCCATCTCCAACCAATGTATCTGTCAATTCAAAAAACAACTCAGTGCCAAAACTTCCTAGTTTTCCAAATCCATTTTCGTCTTTGTTGTATCACGGGGAAAGCTTGCAACATCTTTACATTCCAGAGTCTGTTGAGGAAAAAAAATTTATTCCATTCTTAAACCATATGCTTAATTACAACATGTGCAATGTGCATGCAAGTGGAGGACATGGGGACCTCAATGCACTCATTTTCCTCGTCGAAAATGTCGAATACGTCCACGCGAGAAGCTATGGAGGGTCTTGAGGGTCCAGGTCGGGAATGATTATCGTTGCATACCTCTCTGTTGGCAGTGGCCGCCTGTCGGTTTCTGGACTCCTTTGTGGATGGTGTGGGCAGCGACTGATTCGGAAAGGGAATGGGCATTCCCACAGCTCGGTACAGGATGGTGTCTGATGGGGGTACGTGCCATTCAATTCCGCAACCTCCGTCGTTACCTAGCACGACAATGGTCTCGTCAACCTGTCCAGGAACATCCTTCCTTTCTTCTTCCAAATAAATTGTGCCCGGTTTGAGCTTGAATTTGGAACAAATGTAAGTTTCAGTCACTCTGCAAAGTCCTCCCTCGTTTGGGATCGAGGCTCTCCCAAGTTGCGGAGAACAGCAAACTATAGCGTAGGAATTCGGAGCCATCGAAGACCGCACGAAGTTGGCAGTGCGAGGTTCAGTATAGCGACAGACCAAGGCTCACAGGCACCTTGTAAGTGGATCTGCGGAGTCCATCGACGATTGGAAGTCGCACATTGAAGTGGAAAATATTGTTTCAAGCTACATGCATGAAGGTGGGAGGTGTGATTCCATAGCCAGTAAGTATGACAATGATGGCCGATTCGGCGACGAAATAACATCTCCTGATAGTTTCTCCTGAGGGTGGATCCAGCAGTATTCTCGGTGCAGACATGAACGTTCGCACTGACAAGTGCCAGGACTGTTAGTTAAAACGGTCAGACAACCAAGTTGTGATCATCAAGACATGCCGCAATTGTGTTGTTTCGGAACAATGCAACCCATTCAGGTTCCGCATGCGGAAATGACGTTCCACATTTCCGTCCGGAGTGATACTTTCGATTGCTATTGTACGGAAATACGGCGCCGCATTTCCGTTTTGCATCTTAGTCATGCACCAGTGCGACGGAAAACCTGCACCGAGTTTCCGTCCGGGGGAAACCCTTATACTCTCCAGAACGGAAATGCGGTAACGCATTTCCATCCAACAAGCACGGTATGTGAAGGTGGAACGGAAATGCAGTACCGCATTTCCGTTCTGATTGAGAATCATGAACCACGGGAACTGAAATGCGGCACCGCACTTCCAACCAAGTCGCACCATCCGACATACCAGAACGGAAATGCGGCGCCGCATTTCCGTTTTGTATCTGACGCATAGAGCTAAGGGATAGAAATGTTGCACCGCATTTCCGTCCGGGTGAGACCTTCATACTCTCCAGAACGGAAATGCGGTACCGCATTTCCGTTCTGACTGAAAATCGTGAACCATTGGAACTGAAATGCGGCACCGCATTTCCGTCCGAGTCGCACCTTCCGACATTCCAGAACGGAAATGCGGCGCCGCATTTCCGTTTTGTATCAGAGGCATGGAGCCGAGTGACGGAAATGCTGCAGCGCATTTCCGACCGGTTAAGACCTTCATACTCTCCAGAACGGAAATGCGGTACCGCATTTCCGTTTTGATTGAGAATTATGAACAACGGGAACTGAAATGCGGCGCCGCATTTCCGTTTTCTATCTCAGGCATGGAGCGGAGGGACGAAAATTTTGCACCGCATTTCCGTCCGTTTGAGAACTTCATACTCTCCAGAACGGAAATGCGGTACCGCATTTCCGTCCGAGTCGCACCTTCCGACATCCCAGAACGGAAATGCGGCGCCGCATTTCCGTCCGAGTCGCACCTTCCGACATTCCAGAACGAAAATGCGGTGCCGCATTTCCGTTTTGTATATGAGGCCTGGAGCTGTGGGACGGAAATGCGGTGCCGCAGTTCCATCCATGTGAGACCTTCAAACTTTCCAGACCGGAAATGCGGCACCGCATTTCCGTTCAG
The DNA here is from genome assembly GCA_030704615.1 of Takakia lepidozioides. Taxonomy (NCBI): domain Eukaryota; kingdom Viridiplantae; phylum Streptophyta; class Takakiopsida; order Takakiales; family Takakiaceae; genus Takakia; species Takakia lepidozioides. The sequence continues at coordinate 24,501,480 of CM060734.1, read as the reverse complement.
GTGAGACCTTTATACTTTCCCGAACGGAAATGTGGCACGACATTTCCGTTCATCAACTAAGGTATGTGAAGGTGGAACGGAAATGCGGTACCGCATTTCCGTTCAGATTGAAAATCATGAACCACTGGAACTGAAATGTTGTGCCGCATGTCCGTCCGAATCGCACCTTTCGACATTCCAGAACGGAAATGCGGCGCCGCATTTCCCTTTTGTATCTCAGGCATGGTTATGTGGGACGGAAATTCGGCACCGTATTTCTGTTCAACAACTAAGGTATGTGAAGGTGGAACGGAAATGCGGTGCCGCATTTTCATCCAACAAGTACGGATGTGTAGCTTCGTGATGGTACTTAACGGAAATGCGGCGCCGCATTTGCATTTTCACTCCAACTCATCAGACGCTGGGACGGAAATGCCATGAAATGTGAACACGTGGAGCAACGGAATTGCGGCACATGTCTGCACTCTATCTGACTGAAGTGGCATGAGGTGGCGCGGCCTGACCGTTGGATAATGATGTTTGTTTTTCGGACGGCAGGCGTACCCTGAACGATTCGAATTTCGTAATGACGCAAAGTCCACGAGGAGACACTTTCGTCCAACCCTTTCAAACCCAAGTGGTGCATCACCGCCGTTTCATCTTCTTTTGTCGTGTCTCCTCACTCACCCCTCTCGCGCCCTTTCTATCTGCACTCTTCGCCCCTTTTCCCTGTCTCTGTTCTTCTTATGCTCGAACCTGAGAGGGAGGGAGTGCGTGCACCAGAGAAGAGACATCGTCGCAAGCTCCACAAATTGTACTTCGGACGTAGGCCAATGCCGAAGGGGAGGAAGCAGATGTGTCTACAGGAGGAGATTGTCATCTCACAACATCAGGCCATGCAGGCAACCCAGCCACCAGTGAGAGCTCCGTGCTGTCGGGATTCGCCAGCTAATCGAGCACCGAAACCCGCCTCATTTTTCTTCTGCAATTCTTAGACTGTATGCTAGGAGACTTGAATGCAGAAGATGTTTGCATGCCTAACCGGAAAGGTGGACGTGCTGGAGGAATCGCAAGAATCCGAAGAGCCGCAGGCACAGTCCGTGGAGCTAGCTGCAGCACGCACACATAGCCGATCCACGAGCACGGGTCTTCCTGCCAGGCCTAGCCCTGTGCGTTTCAAGGACGCGGCTTCGAAGGGCAAGTCTTTGCAGTTCAAAGCCCCAGAGAGCGACTCGCGTTTGAAGGTCATGGAGAATCGCCAGCAGGGGTCTAGCCCTTCTCCAGCAAAGACGAAGAAGAAGCAGCCCGTCCTTCAACTTGTTTCTGAACCGGACCAGGCCGTTTCCCCCCCACCCAGACGAATGAAGCAGATTCAATTGCAGCAGACACCTTCACCTGCAAGAATGAGGAAGCAGAAGGCAATCAGGGGGAGGGCGGAGCAGTCTCCTGCAAAACCGATTCCACAAGCTGGTTTCGTCAATCTGGTACCGGAGGAGGGTGCTGCCTCTCAACGTTCGCAGCAAGACCTGACCACCGTTGAGGAAGATCTTCATAATACTGCAGGCCCAGAGGAGGCCTCTGCAATTGCAGAATTGTCCGCAAAGATTCCCCAGAGTGCAGCTCCAGTTGGGGATGCTCCAGCTGCTCAGCCCCTACCGCCACCAGCAGAAATGTCTCCGGAGGAATTCCAAAGTGCAGCAGATACAATGTTGGAGGAGACACATAGTAGCATTGGCAGAGTTTTGGGCAGCAGGGTATTCCAGCGGACTCTTCGAATCCCACTCTGTCGCATGGTCTCCCTTCCCATCGTCAGGCAGGCACTTCCCGGAGATGTGGATAAGCTCAAGTTCACATTTCGAGAAGGGTACCGTCTAGGTTCGCCAGCCTTCTACGTTTCCCTTGAGAATGAGGACGACAAATCTCGTGGACCCACTGCGGATGAATTGTCAACATGGGATACCCACTAGCACACTCGCAACGACGAATTCGAGGCAATGCTGAAGGGTGATCCAGACTTCGGCCATATGTCGGGTAAAATGTTCTTTGTGTGGGACGGGAATCACCGACTTCTCGCCTGGTGAGAGTACATCAAGCAAAACCATGCCAAGCACATTGGCTGGCATTACATGGTGGAGTGTGTCATCCTCAAGGTGAAGGCGGTAGACTCCTCCCTGCTCAAGAATGCCATGGCGGACCTCAACTCGTAAGATACTCATACCCTCCCAAGCACGTTTGAAATGCGGTGCCGCATTTCAGTTTCCAATCTGTTTTGTTTCCGTGCTTTCGTGGACTGAACTGGAGAGTGTGCCTTGCAGGGTCACTAAAAATGCGTACGTGCATACCCACATGGCACATATGCTGTACAGGGTGAGGAAAACTGGTCTCACTGATCGGCACATGTTTGCGGAAATGCTGGAGCCCGAGCTCATTCAGAAAGCCGTGGCAAAAACAGACCGGACATGGTATCGTCTCACTATGGATGGAATGGTGGAGGTGATATACGAAGTAAGTCGTCCTCCCATTTCCCTCTGCTCATCCTTCCCCAATTTTCAGTAATCTTTCCACATGAATCGAATATAACGCTTCTGCATGTTTTTGTTGGCAGTCAAACATCAAGCTGGATTTGGCCCATGCCAAACGCTTCTTCATGGAAAGTGAGGGGCAGGTCAAAACGTTGCAGTCATTGACTGAGCACTTGAAAGAAGTCGGGGTCAAGTCCAGAACGAAATACAAGTCAAAACTTGTGAAGCTGGTGGCCATTGCAGATCCGACACTTGGAAAGGACTTCATCCCCAAGATTGCAAAACACTATTCTCGGGCCATGCAGCCGACCATGCAGTTGGAGAAACTCCATCATCTCTCAACGGCATGTGTTGAAGCGAAAGAGAAGGTGATGTTTCAATGCACTGAAGTTCCTTCCTAGCAATAGCCACTCTTCTTCCTGCTCCTGACATTGGATCGGAAATGGCAGACACGGTGGCTGTCGATCTGGAATGCATCGGAGAGTATAAGGACAATGTGGTCTTTTCCACTCGAAGTTTCCGACCCTGCAGTGGATGTGTGGCTCAACCGCATGACTTGGTGGTTCCAGGTAATTCAAGGTACTTCCCCAGATTTGCTTTTCTGAAATGAATTCCCTGAACTGCTACGTGACAATGCATGTGGGAATCGCAGGTAATGACGAATGCGAAGGAGCAAATCGTAATGCATACAAATTTGTTCGGCTTGTACGTCAAATGGGATGGAACACAAACATTGGAAGACTACGTGACACGTTTCAGATGCGCGTACAAGGACAACCTCTTCGCCAGGGAGCTGCAAACAGCAAGCAGGAGCGTGGAGTTTACACATCAGGAGGGAGCGGGAAAAGCTGCAATGCAAATTGTTTACATGTGAAGCCCAGCTGTCCTTGTATGCGAAGTCTGGTTATGAGGTTTGTCTGGGAAATGCGGCACCGCATTCGCATTTTAAGTTTTCGGTTGCACTTTGTGAGTACGTTGGTCTCAACTTTTGCTCACGCATGTTGACTGCCCTGCAAGTATATGAAATACGTGCTTCTTCAGACAGGGGCCCTGGCTCAAGAGCCCCCGTTCTTCATGGCTTGGATCGTGGCGGGCCCAAGCTGTGTCTACACACCTGAGATGCAAAAACAATGGCATGCCACGCATCTGGTTGGATGCCCGTGGTACCTGGACATGTCTGGCGGAATTGTTGACGAGTCTGAGAAAGATCTGCACGCGAAAGCAGAAGAGAAGAAAAAGGAAAGACGTGTCCCTCCTCGGCCAGAGTCGGCAAAGGAAGCTGCTGCTCTGGAACAATCCAGAAAGGCAGCTGAGATGGCACAGAAGACGGTGGATGCAGCTGTGCAGGCTCAACAGAAGGGGTCCAAGAAGCGGACTCGCTAGCAAGGAGCAGCAGTTGTGACACCCAAGAAAATGAAGAAGCAGAAACAGATAGTGTAGGTAGAGGGTGAGGAAGAGGACTCCGATGGAGACTTTGCAACCAGCCCACCCCCGAGACGCAGCCGAAATCCCCTGTGCCCACCGTTGTCACGAGAGGGACGAGAACTGGCTCGGCAAAGAAGGCACTCTTCAACCCCCCGGGGGGGCACCCTTTTGAGCCGGTGGAAATGAAGAGGCCAAAAGTGGATCCCGATACAATAGTCCAGTGTGTGAATGAGAGTTTCTTGGCGGCTTTGGATGGACGGGCAGCGAAGTTGGCATACATGAAGACCATGGAGGGTCTGAAGGGCAGAGCACTGAAGAAGGCGGCTGCCGAAGAGCCTTCCGACACCCCTGGGTTTTTGAAGATGGTCTCGTTCTTTGAGAGGGTGTGTGCAGACAAGGATTGCAGGAGGGGCGGAAATGCCACCGAGTGGTCTTGCGATATGATCATCTTGGATATTCCGGACGGAGAGCCTATGGAAGGACTGCAAGCTTTGCCATCTTGGAACAGGTACTCCGAGGACTTTTGGAAGAAAGGATTCGGGCTCGCCCGCATGGTGTTGGACGACAGAGGCTGTGTGGTTGTCCTGCCGAGCCCTGCCTTCATTCAGACAATTATGGAGACATGCACTGACGTGGAGGGCACAATGCTCGACCTCATCTGTGGGACAGGTATGCATAATCTTGTTGTATGCTGTTCTGCAAATTCTCGTTATACTTTCACTCGCAACATCTGAAGGGCCATGTCATAATGTGTGGATGGCATTGTAACAGGTGCCTCAATGTGGGCTGGGTGGTTTTCCGACCGGCACCTCTTTGCCTACGAGGAGGACACATCCGTCTGGGGATCCCATCTGGAAGGGCTGCAATGGAATGTGAAGGCTCCTATCGAAGCCAAAGACTCCTCGGATTTGTCGGAGTCGGAGGAAGAGATAGTGGACATTGATGCCGAGGAGAACCCGGAATACGAGTGAGTGCAAACATTGTAAGTTTGCAAAGCCTTCTGGGTGATTTTTTGTCAAACGCATTTCCGGACTGTGGTTCTCATTGGTCTCGTTGGTGATTGTTATGTGCAGGATTCCAGGATCCGGGTCGAAACATGTAGGGCCTACACTTCCTGCCAAGAAGAATGTCCCGTTCTTTGCGAGGGCCGACTTCATGACGAGCCCGGTGAAGGACTACTCCCTTCCTAGTTATGCAGCTAAACTCGCAAATATAGCGATTAGACGATGTGAGAATCCCAGTAAAGTAGAGCAGATTTTGGAGAGGGCTAGGGAGGACAGAAGGATAAGGAAAGAGTTGGCAACAGCTGAGACAGGTAGATGGGTGCGAAAGTTCATATGTGATTCAGCGGATGAGAGCGATGCAGACAGGGAGGACGACGAGCCAACGGAGGTGAGATGGTTGGTTCCGCAAGGTAAAGATGGGATTTTTGAAAGCCTGGCCAACGAGCAGTCCGCATCAATTCATGGGCCCAGCTATGAAGCTGCAGACAAGAGACATATCAACGTGCACAGAGAGGGTGGCTGGTATAGCTGTTGGAAATCAACTCCTGACCAAGTTACTACTACCTAGAGTTACTGATGATAAGTCAGGCTTCCATAATAGTAGTGCTGACAACTCACAGATAACAATAGATATAAGCCTCGGTTAGCTAAAAGATAGCTAAAGTTAGCTTCAGTTATTAGTGACTCAAGTCATTGTACCAGAATAGCAGGTGGAGATAACTTAAGTAAAAGCATGGAGTTATGCTATAGTTATCTCAGCTATTTCTAGATTAGACTTTGAGTATAAATAGGGAGAGCTCGGAGGGTGGACACACAGCTTGTTGTGGTCCTATGGTTGGGTGGAGAATTCTCAGTAATCAGTTCATCTTTTATCTCTATTCTCTGTCGAATTCCAACATGGTATCAGAGCCATTCTTCTCTAGGTGAGGGTGGTAGTTGAGATTGAGATAACTTCATTATGGCTGAAGCGTCGTCTTCTAGCAATCCTCCTTCTATGTCTATGACGAGTGCATTAGATGTGAGAGTGGAAGATCGATTCAATGGAGCTAATTATCAAACCTGGAAGTTTAGGATGGAGATGGTCCTTCTAGACAAAGATCTATGGGGAGTGGTTGATGGATCAGTCCCAAGACCTGACACTATTGTTGGCCAAGCCATATGGGATAGGAAAGATCAGAAAGCAAGAGCTAGCATCATCACAAGCTTGAGAGACAAACAGTTGCATCTCATTATAAGTGCTAAGAATGCTAAGGATGTTTGGGACAAGCTAGCAAGCATATATGAGACGAAGGATGTCACATCGCAAGTGTATGCGACGCAAAAGTTCTATGGTCTGAAGATGACCGAGTCAGACTCAGTTGAACAACACTTGAATTTGTTTTGTGTGTTGCGAGATCAACTAGTTTCTGTGGGAACTAATGTGACTGATGAACACGCCGCAGTGGTGTTATTGGCAACCTTAACTGAATCCTATGATGGTTTTGTGGTGTCTCTAGCAGGACAAACCAACTTAACTATTGATGTTGTCATAGGACTTCTCCTCAAGGAGGAAACAAGAAGAAAAGGTCAAGGTACGTCTACAGAGGTAGACAGAGCTTTGTTCACAGGCAAGACTGGAGTAGTCTTGAATAGAAGACTCCCTTCACATATGTCTCAGAAGTCCCAGAGGTTTCAGAAACCTCAATCTAGCTCAAAGATAAAAAAAAATGCCAAAGTAAGGTGCTTTTATTGCAAGAAACTTGGTCACATGATCAAGGATTGTAGAAAGCGCATTGCAGATGAGCGCAACAGAGAGAGTCAATGAAACATAGCTACTCATCAGAGGAATGCTATTCTATTTGTTGTGTCTCTCTCAGCCACTACTAGACAGAAGCATGTGTGGTATGTTGATTCAGGAGCATCTCAACATATGAGTTCAGAGAGAGAGCATTTCTTATCCTATAGATCTCTTTCACCTACACAATATGTTCTTTTGGGAGATGATAGCAAGCATGTCATTGGTGGGGAAGGCTCAGTCTCTCTTATGCTCAATGAAGGGGAAACCATAGAGGTGGAAAATGTCCTACATGTCCCTACTTTAACAAAGAACCTGCTATCTGTAATGCAAATTGTTGCAAAGGGATACAGAGTGGTATTCCAAGATGAGAGTTGTACTATCACAGATAGCTCAGGAGCTGTGGTAGCAAGAGCTATTCTTGATAATTGCTTGTATAGATTACAACATCATGTCTCTAGTGCTCTTACCACATTTTCACCACAGTTGGGATCTACACCTGTCATGTCAGAAACAGAGTGTCAATATCTCAAATGAGATTGAGATAGTGGTTATGTGATCATAACAAATTGACTTTGTTGAAACAAAGACAAAGTGATATCTCAAAAAAAAAAAGTTTGATATGGTGGATCTGAAAGAGATCATGTGTTCATGTGTTAATGATCAATCTTTGTTGAAAAGACAAAGTGATATCTCAAAGAGGTTTGAGATGGTGGATCTTAAAGAGATCATGTGATCATGTGTTGATCAAGCTTTGTTGAAAAAGACAAAGCGATATATCAATGAAGTTTGAGATGGTGGATCTGAAAGAGATCTAGTACTGCTTGGGGGTATCGGTAACTCGTGTTCGACAAGACCGAGTAATTTACCTAAACCACCGTAAATATCTTGAAGATATCTTAAGGCGCTTTGGTATGGCTGAAATTATGCCGGTAAATACCTCATTTGTCCCAAATTGCAAATTCTCAAAGGAGATGAGTCCTAAGAGTGCTGCAGACTTGGAGACAATGAGAGATGTTCCCTATCAGAGTGTTGTGGGAAGTCTCATGTATGCAATGGTCTGTACTAGGCCAGATATTGCACAAGCAGTGGGGGTTGTAAGCCAATTTGTAGCTAACCCTGGGCAACTCCATTGGGTTGCAGTAAAGCGGATTTTCCGTTATCTAAGAGGCACACTGGACTATGGTTTGTGCTTGAGAAAGAACAATGATAATGTTCAGTTGGATCATGTGGGTTCATATGGTATCTCAGATAGTGCTTGCAAAAGCACAGAGCTATACGGCTATTGTGATGCAGATTGGGCTGGTAATGTTGATGACCGCCACTCTACATCTGGTTATGTTTTTATGCTAGCAAATGGAGTAGCAAGAAGCAATCTACAATTGTTATGTCCTCGACTGAGGCAGAATATATGGCTGCATCTCAAGCTACAAGGCAAGCATTATGGTTATCATCATTTATATCTAGTATTGGTCGTCCACAGAGGGATACAATGGTCATATATGATGACAACCAAGGGTGTATTGCTCTCTCAAAGAATCCAGTGTTTCATGCTCGCACAAAGCATATTGAGATTCATCATCATTTGGTACGAGAGAAGACTGAAGCTGGAGTTGTCAAGCTTGTATATTGCAACACCAACAACATGGTTGCAGACATACTGACAAAAGGGCTTATTGCTAAAAAGCTTGAACGCTTTCGAGGCTTCAAGATGGGAGTAGTTAAGTGCTTAACTTGGTAACTCGTTGAGTGGGGGTGTTGGAAATCAACTCCTGACCAAGTTACTACTATCTAGAGTTATTGTGATGACAAGTCAGGCTTCCATAATAGTAGTGCTGACAAGTCACAGTTAACAATAGATATAAGCCTCGGTTAGCTAAAAGATAGCTAAAGTTAGCTTTAGTTATTAGTGACTCAAGTCATTGTACCAGAATAGCAGGTGGAAATAACTTAAGTAAAAGCATGGAGTTATGCTATAGTTATCTCAGCTATTTCTGGATTAGACTTTGAGTATAAATAGGGAGAGCTCGGAGGGTGGACACACAGCTTGTTGTGGTCCTATGGTTGGGTGGAGAGTTCTCAGTAATCGGTTCATCTTTTATCTCTATTCTCTGTCGAATTCCAACAATAGCGAAGCATCAAAGCACTCACCTGGTCCCAAAGCGTAGAGTCGATAATGTCTCTGAAGCATGTAAGGAGCTGGGAGAGCAGCAACAGAGTACTGTCGTCCGGGAGTTGCCACCCTGTGAAGTTGATGATTGGTTTCAGTTGAAAAATTTAAGTACTGGTTTCACTGTTTGAGTGTGTGCAATTGCAGATTTCCAAAAGGGGAGATATGCAGATACAAGAGATTAGATCCCACACACAGAATGTTATTCCAGATCACACATTAGTCTCAACGGGACATGATCAATCACACGCACAATCACAGATACTTCGCAATTTAAGACAGCACCCACCAGTGATTCTTGCAGAATACGAGTCAGTTTTGAGTCACATTAGGGAATATGACCTGTCCTCTCTGCAAAAAACAACATCATGGGAGCCAGAAAAAGACGAGTCAGCAACAGTACTAAACGTACATTTGGTATACAGTGAGGGGTTTTACTACCTTGATTATTGTAGGTCCTTCATTTGAACATAGTTCTAAGATGTGGGTGGACTCACCAGCTGTGAGGGCATTGATCACATTGCCAAGGGCTGAGAGAGACTTGTTGATTGTCTTCGCTTCACAGAGAATTCTTCCTTCAGCACCAGTTTTTTCGACCTTCTCAGATCCTGCCAGGTCCACCAAGTAGAGTTTTCATGTCTTCACACTTGAAAACCCAATCTCATGTCAGATGATTTCAAAAACACCATAGCTCCATATACATGTCATAGGACTAATCCTCCGGCTGGTGAAAATGTACACAAGTTCAATTTTTCTAGGTAGTATATGAACTCATCCTAGCATAGGTGTGCATGCATGTCATTTGATTTCCCATCTTCCAAAGGACTCAATTGGTACAACGACTAAACCAAAGCATCATGCTCAAGATTGTCTGGTTTATATATATATGTATATGTATGTATGTCTATCATGTGCATATATAAAATGTTCACAAAAAAACTCCTGCAGAAGGAGCATCTCTCTCAAGTGTGACTGTGCAGTATATTCACCTTCGATCTTCGATGTTAGTTTGTTGAATTGTAACAAGAAACAATGGCTCCTGCTGCTTCCAACATTCATCTCTGGTAAATTAGGTCAGAGAAACATGGAGTCTGATACCCACTTGAAAAATATCAACCTGCTGCAGTCTGCTAAATATTCCATACCATTGAACTTCTGGACTAGGCTTAAACCTCGATCTTATGATCCAGAGTGCCCATATGTTATTTAAATCTATGTAGCACAAAGAGCAGCTGAGTTTGGAAATCTAAAACCAGCCACCGGATCTTTAAAATCAATCATTACTTCAAGACCTATTTGAAGATTCAAAAGCCTAAATTAGCCTTGAACATTGAACACATCAGGTGGGGATACGTGTCGCTCCTACTGCTCTGTTAGCGACACCAGCCTGCAGTTAGGATGAGGTCACTTGATTGCCAAACATTTGAAGTGCAATGAGACATATCTGACTGCAAAGACTGGAGGTAGCGCTGCAGTAACATGTGCACAAAAAGAAGACAATTACAGCGGGGTGCATACTTCTGCGGAGAATTATGGAAGCCTGACAAAACAACAGGTCTCTAGGAGGTCTCTAGTACGTATGTACAGGAATAATATGCACCTGAAGAATTTGGAGCATTTCCTTTTCAGTTTGAATGTAGCTCTGTCCAGATAACATCAATTGAGCCCTAAGTACTAAGCACAGGGATAGTGCAGTGCTATAACAAGCTCAACGTCAATTAAACCGTGAGTTCTGAGTTCTGTTTATAATGTTTGCCTGTGCATGCGGCCTGCAGGTGTGCATGTTTGTGTATCTGAGAGAAGGCAAGGAGGAGGTTGCGATTTAGGATGTACCTCAGTGGCCCCTGCTACAAAGATTCCCTGTGCTTTGTTCTCCTTCACCTGAAGATTATCCTTTGTTGAATCCAATAAGTTTCTGCATCAAAAGATTGCTGAGTAATGAGCTGATCATCTTCATCTTTAGGAGCTGAAATAGAAGAGAATGTTCCTGACGTAGAGTTGGGAAAATAAAAAATTTAGAACTCCCAACCTTATCTTCTCCATGTATATCTCCACCTGATAACAACACCCAAAGACTGTCACATAAAGGCTTCGCAAATCACACGGTGACAACTTCCGGCAAGCTTGACAATTGTAAATACTTCTAACAATGAAATAAGCCAAGACCACCAAGCTATCATCAAACTAGTGGCATTGAAAAAGCAATCGCTGGATGGGGGAACCAACCATGGACAGCTTGATTGTGGGTTCTCAGAAATCTCATCAGCATCCTCTATAACCTCAAAAATACATTGGGCGACTCTGGGGAGTATTCCTTTCAATAAAGGACTATTTATTTGCATGTTTGGCCCCTGCCAGTCTCACAGTGATGTTAGAAACAGACTGACACTGGTCACTTGTTGCTGTACGCACCTTTTCTTGGTGCTGTTGTAGCTAGGAAGTTACATAGTCTCACTACTCCTGAAACATTAATTAACTTGCATAGTCTTATTATACATGCCTGTTTTCTTCATTCAGATGACACTCCCAGTAAGTCCTGAACCTCTTGGAACACGTAATATAATTTATCATCAATTGGTAAATACCTCCATGCTGTGCGTTTTGCCAGCTCCAGTCTACGAAAACCCCAGAAGAATGTCAGTCCGGGACAGTTCAAAAAAAGACTTCTGAAGAATTCAACACTCAAATGATGTGAAACAGGTCCACGTGTGGCTTGTTAAGGCTTGCTGTGAATGACTGATGAAGTCCTTCAGAATGTCATTTCTACATGTCACAATTTGCCTGCCTCAGTACGTTTCAAGGGCAACAAGGATCAATTGGCCTGCACCTGGCCATATGCAAGGACTGTCCCGTTTATTGCGTTCATAGCATCTGCAGGAGCCCGGCGGTTCCAAAGACACATTTAGTAGAACATCATGTGGCTTTAATGGTTACTTGCCACGTCCAGTTATTCGAGAATTCCAGTGAACGATATATTCCTTAAAACCAGTTATTACAAGACACTTCAAGAAAGTTTCAAGATTCATAAGATACTGGACAACTGTCCAGAAAGTATTTTGATTACCTTTAACGATGGGCATTACACATCAGCTTGAGCAGAATCCTCGTAGAAGACACTGCTTCTTCCTCTTTTTCGTCCTGTTCAACAGCCGAGGATAGTGCATAATCAAATGTATTAACCAACTATTTCCGAATCTAGCAAGTCTTCAGGATCTGTTGAACATGTCCGGCAACAACCACGAGAATGCACTCTTGATCTACGATACAGAGGCCCAAAGTGAGTCAACAGTAGACGGCTTCCAAAGTATCGAACGAATATTGAACTTCAACCCGACACATGCATCGCTCTCTGATCTTAGAGAAAACACCGCACAATATGCATGCAAGTACCTTTCAAGAAACATTTCCTCCAGCATGCTATCCTCCAGTGGGCCCGTAACATATGACACCTTTCACGAAATTGGCCTGAACTGTCTTCTATTGCCAGATGGTGATTAAGAAAAAATCAAGTATCACGTTTGAATCACCATTGGCAATTACAATGCAAACTTTCACAACAATACCTTGAATATGAATGATTCATGGTCGGTCCTACAAATACAAGCCGCCTCTGATCCAAAGGCAACCTCTCTTGTATTTAATGGCCTCAATCGCACACATACCGATACATTCGACATCTTTTGCAAATTGTACCGAGACAAGTGAGTGTCAAAGTAACACCAAACAAGCAGTGGTGGAATTACCCCGGAATAACAGACGGCAGTAAGAAAAAGTTTATATCAAGCCCTGAAATGTGAGCCCTACGCAGAGATTTCGTCAATCTGCTCAGCAGTGAAGAACATCTAGAACCTAGTAAAATAAGATTCTAAGCTGCTCCACCTTCACTAACTTGGAGAAAAAAATGCAGTAAATCTTGATGGCAACCAGTCAACTAAACCAAAAAACAATTGCCACTTGAGACATTATTGACAAAGACAACAAAATTTCTGGACAGTTTTCGCCGGGTCAACCTTCCAGAGAAACTACATTCAATGGCGTGATGAGTTGGAATTCTCATGAAAAGGAAAAACGAAGAAACGAGGATTCTACAATGGCACTATCGGACTTGTCCATGCCCAAGCGGTGAACAAAAGTTGAGAATGGCGGGAGAGGAAGCTTTTAAAAAACAAGTTTGGAAGTAATTGCATCTTGTGACCGGCCTCGTTTTTAGAAAACGGAAAATCTTTAAAAATGTAAAGGTAAAAAAGACATTGGACAGCTTTCTGTTTAGGATTGCGTTCCGATAGCCTTTCGTAAAGCAATTGAGGCTCCAGGGATATAATGAAAATCTTGGTCAGGCGCGAAGGATTGGATGAAAGAGACAATCTATGCTTCAATGTATCTTGGTAGGAAGAATCAGGAACTAATGGAATCTACAAATGAAACTATCATATATTGAAAGCTTCGCAGAATTCCCAGAGTTTATGTGTATTTACAAGAGAGGGTTTTATAATCTTCAAAAAGTATGTACAAAGGAGGTATAAATTATCCAAGGACCCGTCTACAGGGGTTTTTAAATTAGTCGGCGAACGCACGTGATACACACACATTTTATAAAGAGTGCACCCCCTAGGATTTCGTCCCATAGTCAACTCAAAGAGCGCTCCACTCCATGATCTCCCAACCCCATGGGTTCTCTCCTACCTATGCCATAAAAATTCAAAGCTTCTTGATATAAGAACTTGGTTTCTGATATAATCCGCGTATATGCCTGATAAAACTGGGGAGAGAGGGATTCCTCCCAAGCAAATAACTATAAAAACCTCAGCGACTGCTAGCCCTAATTTGGTACTGAATCTACACGACCATCGTCAATGAACCATATCGCATGGATTTCGCACGACTATTTGTCATAAAGTTAAGGAGTGGTGAAAATACACGGAATCATTGCAAGGCTCTAATGTGATACCAAATTGATACTAAATCTGCATTGGTGCAATTCGTGCGTATTCCATGCTCTGTCCGCCTTCCATCTCTAACGTGCGATTGTCGCATGGATGTTGTTTCACACGGATTCCGTGTGTAATAAATATCATTGCGTCAAACATTACACGGCTTTCGCATTACAGTGATGGATGTCACTTCCGTGCCATAAAGATACGTCCAACCCCACGGATGTAGTACGAATACATTGTACATATGGCGAAATCCGCACGGATTTTATTAAAAATCCGTGACTCGGGAACTTTGTGATGATGTTAGGAAACCTAGTATTCCAAACCATAAGCCGCAACAGGTTCTCTACCCGGTTACCTTGTGGAAAGGGGGTTAGGGACATGTTCATGACCGGTTGAGTGTCAGTTTGTCAATACGGAGGTGTCATTAGTTGTTAGGGAGAATGCCGGTTCGAGCATTAGCGATACTAGTGGGTACACGAGACGAGGTGTGTGGTTTAGGCCACCTTCACCTCCTGTGTCTTCCAAGGAAGGTTGTGATTCAGACTCCGAATCAGGAGGGTTCACGCCGACGGTGCAAGTTACTTCATTGCCATTGTTGTGGGATACAACGTATGGAGCTACCAAGGGGCCACGTAGGTACTCTGGAGCAGTGGGCACCATCAAGTTGGACGATTTTATCCAAGATTTTGATAGTTGGTGTGATTTGCAGCAAATGTGCAATCCACAACTATTTACATCTTTCATGGCATGGAAGGGGTTGTTTCAGCACCTTGAGGGGCCGCCCATGGATGATTACCATGAGTTCAGGCGGGGCATGAGGTTGAGATCAAGGAGTGGAGGATATACTGGTCAGCCAACTATGTTTCCATCACTAGGGGCACTAGAGCCACGAGGGCAGTGGCTACACCTGCAGCTGTACCAGCAGCTTCAACAAGCAGCAACTTGGGACTAGTGGGACTAGTGGTACCATAGCTAAGACGTCCACCCAAGCCACTGCCGCACCAGCACCAGTACCCGTGCCTGCCTTCAACCCTGTTGTGGAGTTCTTCGAAGAGTTGAGAGGGAAATACCAAGGGGTGAGGACAGAGAAGTTGCGGAGCTTGCAAGAGTTCCAATGGAAGCCTACTGAGAGCTTGTAGAGGGAGGCTTTCACTCGCATGAGGCGCTTGATAAATGTAACCCAAGGGGTTACGGAAGCTCAGGCAGTCCAATTTTGGTATGGGATATTGGACAAGGAGCTGAGGAGAAAGGTGCAGGATGCATCTCTCCTACAAGCGGCCCAACCCATCTTAGCAAATTATGTGTTTTTGCTGGCAAAGTAGATAGAGCTCAACATGGTGGAGGAACGAGTGATCATGGTGGGACTTGCTAAGGAGACACCACGGGGTAGTGGTGCTCCTAGCCAACCACTACCCCAACGTGCTCAAGGCAACAAGGGGGCTCATGTGAAGCCTAGGGAAGGACAAAGAGGACCTCAGATGCAGGGGTCTCTCCCTTCATTTGCAGGCCAACAACGGGCGGAGATGTGGAGGACCCCATGTCAAGAAGGATTACCCAGAGGGAGGCAAAAGGTCAGCACAGGCACAGCCTGCACAGTTGCAGTGTAGGCATTGTGGCAAGTTTGGGCATGGAGAGGCCCAATGTTATGACTTGCACCCTGAGCTGCGGCCAGGC
Source organism: Takakia lepidozioides (assembly GCA_030704615.1). Classification (NCBI taxonomy): domain Eukaryota; kingdom Viridiplantae; phylum Streptophyta; class Takakiopsida; order Takakiales; family Takakiaceae; genus Takakia; species Takakia lepidozioides. The sequence continues at coordinate 24,485,995 of CM060734.1, read as the reverse complement.
CAGTTCCAACGGAACAATGGTGGCCGGGGACGAGGTGGTTAGGCACGAGGTGCAGGCCAAGGGCAAGCTTAGCATGGCCAGGGACATGGAGGTCATGGTGTTGACCAAGGCATGGCCAACCGACTTCAGCAGCTAGAGCAGCGGCTTGTTGCCATGGCCACAGCTTAGGTGGTACCAACTCCAATGACTGAAGGTCGATCTCCTGCTCCTGAGGGAGAAGATATGGGAGGCATGGGGTTCATGTGCAGGGTAGCATTACCACTAATGTAGGTGGAGTCTGCTGCAGCCATGACTCGAGGAGCAGCACGAGTTCCTGAGCCACGAGGTGCAGAGGTGGAGTTGGATCCACAGCGTGGGGAGGCAAGCCGTCAGGCTAGGCTGCCTCAATCATTCACATTGGCGGAGACAGTGTCGATGCCATCCATGGCACGTAATTCTCGCCCGACTGCTACCAAGGCGGAGGTTACTGTGTCATTGGGGAGAGCCACACGGGCAGCACCACTACCTGCTGCCAAGGCTACGACAGCTAGTGTGCTGTTGGGGCGGCCACATCTGTGTGTCAGGCTCCATTGTTCTCAACATCTATGATTGCGATGATGGGAGTAAGACCAGCTGCAGTGTTTAGACTGGCAGCGACACTATGTGAGAGTGAGGAGGTCACTTCATCTTCTGTTGAGTTAGTGGAGGGTGTAGTGGCGGAGGGATCCTCGGATTTGAGGGTCAAGACTGCCACGGCGGCGCCATGGCAAGCTGCAGCTACCAGGTTGGCGGAGCTGCCAACTAGGTCAGCCATTGAGTGCGCCATGGTGACACCTGGGGTTGTTTTGTTAAACAATCGGGATGGCATTTTTTGTTTGAGTGGACCAGCAGGCAAGAGGCGGATATGGAGCCATATCCTTTCCAGATACAGACATCTCTGGGAGGATCAAAGCAGGCTCGGGGCATGACACGGCGTGAGTTGGCTATCAGACTACGGCCGGATCACCCTATAGATGGCTCAGTGATGCGAGCCAAGGCCATTGTGACAGACACGGTCTCTTTTGATGTCCTAGTTGGTGGGACAGTGTTGTACCCTATAGGCTTCACCCTAGATTTTTGGGATGAGACAGCCTCCTATAGGCCTGGATGGCAGTCAGGGGAGGGCCGGCGTGTACAGCTCCCTGTGACATTCATTGGGGGAGTTGCGGTTGCCCAGCGGGGCAAGATGGCGACACTAGCAACATTCACAGCTGTAGTGAGTTGGCTTGGAGAGCTGTTGGAGGGCAATGCCCATGGAGAGGATGTGCTACCTCCAGCAGAGCATGATGACATGCATGGCATGGCGGAGTTGCCTACCATGATTGCTCACACCCCACTATGGGGAACGAGCAAGGATTTGCAGCGGGTTGCTGATTGGCGGGTGCAACAAGCCTGGGTAGGGAAGTTGATCCTCTACTCCTGTGGCTGGTTCTCCTGTAGTAATCATTGACAAATGATCTGCTGTAACATGTAATCTTCCTGGTTTATGAACAACTTCAAAATCATACTCATGAAGAAGTAATAACCATCGAGCAACCCTGCCACTAGCTAGTGGTCGATTTGCTAAATGAACTAGAGTCTGATGATCAACAATAAACTTAAAGTGATTGCCAAGTAAATAATGCCAAAACTTTTGAACAGCATAAATCATTGCCAATGTTTCCCTTTCCGTGGTGCTATAGTTCTTATCAGCTGCTGTCAGCAATCTGCTTGCATAATAGATTGGTGAATCTATTGTGCCCGTTACATTTTGAGCTAGAACCGCCCCCAAAACAATGCCTGATGCATCATTGTGTACATGAAATGGTAAATCCCATCTTGGATTTATCAAAATTGGTGTTGCTGTGAGCCTAGTTGCAAATTTGGACGTGACGTGGCGTTGACGCGTCAGCGTCACGTCCGACGTCAGCGACGGACGTGCGTCACGTCACGTCCTAAACCAACGTTACTGTACATAAATATGTTTATTTTTTTACTTTACTATTGACTATTTACTATGAGAACCGACGTGGCAACCGATGTGGCCTCATTACGTGGACTTCATTAATTATCTGTAAAATTCATATATTATGATTTATATTGTCAACCATGCGACCGTCAGCAAAGGTTGGTCGGACAAATTTTTATTTTTTTTAAATAGGTACGACCACCAGAAGGGGGTGGCCGCACATTTTTTCTGATTTTTTAAATGGGTGCGACCACAAGCAGAGGGTGGTCGCACATTTTTTCTTTTTTTTAAATTGGGTGCGACCACCAGCAGGTGTTGGTCGCAACTTTTTTATTTTTCTTAAATAGGTGCGACCACCAGCAGGTGATGGTCGCAACTTTTTCATTTTTTTTAAATAGATACGACCACCAGCAGAGGATGGTCGCATATTTTTAATTATTTTTTAAATGGGTGCGACCACCAGCAAGGGATGGTCGCACATTTTTAATTTTTTTTAAATGGGTGCGACCACCAGCCGGTGGTGGTCGCAGACTTTTTCTATTTTGTTATTAGGTGCGACCGCTCCCTGGACACGTGGCGAGGCGTGAATGGGCAGCAGAGGCGGTCGCACGTCAGGCCTCTCCAGGCAGTATATAAGGGCCTACCCCTCATTCCCAACCCATTTTTTTCCCTCTTTGTGAATGCGGTTCTGGGGCTTCTTGGAGTTTGAACTTTGGTGGCTAGGACTGAGTGTGGGGGGGGGGGGGGAGAAAGTGGATTTGTGTGGGGGAGGAGTTTTTGCCTTTTTTTCCTGGGACTGCGGGAGAGTTTGCTTTGGGTACTATACCAATAGAGGGTGAGAAAATTGGTCTGCTAGTATATAAGGTTATCAATAGTCAGGGTTTAGTTTTCCGTTACGAAGCCGCGTCTATTCCGCATAGTACTTTCATCATGTCCGGAAACGTTGATTCGAACGCAGTGTCAGGGGGTTCCTCGGGAAGTGGGCGTAAAGGTAGGAAGCGTAAACATGCACATGAATGGGATAGTCAGGTCAACAAAAAAAAGCATCTAAGCGCAGAGGCCGCGAAGGTGGTGAAGCAAGTAGTGCTGGATTATTTGAAGGACATTGACATAATGCGTTTGAATCTTTTGTATGTCCGACATGGGAATGAGGGGTTCCTTAGATTCCAGCACAATATGGAGATGAGAATGAGGGAGGCTTTGGCCGGGGATGAATGGGAGGAGGACATGGCAAAGTTCCAGTTCACAAAATGGATGGAGGACCGGGCCCATGATGCCACATGGAATCTGAGGCAAACCATGGACAAGTTTGTTACGAGAACACCTGTAGCTGAAGGTCGCATGCAAACTTCGGAGGAGGAGTTGTTTGTGCTTGTGGATTGGTGGTCTGATATGGCAAAGGCCCTCGCCAAACGACGTACGAAACCACTCCCATGGAAGGCAGGGTCCTCGTCCGCGGATGCGGTATTGAACGTGAGATACATATCCACAAACGCACGGGTACAACAACTCGACGCGCCCAAACAGGGATGGTATGGTACAATTCGGAGGGTTAGAATTGTTGGGGATCAATTCATTCCTCCATCTTGGGAGCTAGCAGGGAAAACGCCCAAGGAAACAAATGCTGAGCTTGCCAAAGTCCAACATAACAATGAGGCATTGGCTGTAAAGTTCCATCATTTCGGCATCATAAAGTATTTTGCGTTGCATCCACATCGAAATGAAAGTTACACACATTGGTGGAATGGGGGGACCATATGATCATGGTTGAGTATTGACAGGAAATAGAGGAATGATCGGGATAACAATGAGTTAATGGAACGACGGGGGACGGAACAGGAAATGCAGGAGGTCAACCGACTGGTTCGATTCCGATAGAATCGCACCCAATTGACATGGACGCTTTTGCACATTATGCTCAACGTCCATAATCACCACCTCTTGCACAACGACATGTCCCCCGACAACATCTTGTTGCATTTTCCACAAGGGTCTGAAGATGTGTACATCGGGGTATGCGATTGGGGGATGGCCTCCACGACGGATGACCCAAAAACCACGTTGTACACTTTCGAGAGCAGAGACAAGATGATAAAGACTCTCGTACATAGATGGTGGATTGCACCTGAAATTGCAATTGTTCATAATGCAACCAACAACCAATCAGATGGCACACCTCGTAGGCCCCCTCTAACCGTGCCATCAGAGACCTTTGCAATTGGGATGATAGCCCAGACAATAAATGGAGGTAACACGTTCGATGCAAGTCTGTTCAACGATATGTCTACTGGAACCTGTTTTGTTTCCGCTCTGGAAAACTTGTGTGTAGACACAGTAGAGTTGCGGAATAAACTAGAAAATGTTGTGAAGCGTTTCATGACAGGGCTATTCAATTGGCCTGAGCCCAAAAATTGCTGGAGGATAGATAGAAACTTGTAGACCTCTGACTGTACATCGTGTTTGAATAAATGTTGTTTTCAATTGTGTTTATCTCGTACCATAATGTTTTAATGGTTTGTTACTTGGCCATGGCACCTGGGTCATCAAGCACCACACCCACGAATCTTGAAGAGTGACAGTGTACACCGGGTCAATGGGTGAACCAATCGTTCTTCTGCCAAATGATTTTAGATTGATTTGAAACTTTGAGAGTGTGTTGTACATGCCCTCTTTAAGTTACTGGACAAGTATAAGGTCAATCTAAAATGGTTCTAAGGGTGAACCAATAGTTCCCCTATTAAATGATTCATGATTGAAAATTGGTTGAAAGGTTTAACAAGTCGTTCGGGGGGAAAATGATTATTTCTTTGCTTGCAACTTTGAGTACGTGATTTGTATGTACTTAAGCACATATGGTCCAAAGTTGAACTTCAACAAAGCTGTTTGAATTGGTTATTCAAATTCATAAGGAGAAACAACCTTTCGCCTGCACATGAATTGTTTTTAATTCCATTCTGAAGCCATATGCTTGATAACAACATGAAGAGTTGCATGCAAAATATCACCATGAACAGACATCGTCTGCATCCAGAACACATTTTATTCCCTCATTTGCACTCCAAGGTGAAGTTATCTTCAACTTCATGCACTCTTCATAGAGAGTTCTGCAATAGTGAGCATAGAGCAAAGGATGAACGTTTTTTTCCAAACATTTTTCTTTGGTACATTTTTTGGCAAGGATGTGGTGGTGTGAGGGTTCAACTCATAGAACAAAATCAAGCCAAAAACAAAATCATTGCACCCCACACTCATTGCGCCCCACAATCCTATGCCCTCTAAATCATTTTATTTAATAAAAATGTAGTTCAATTCAAAATTGGATGAAAGGGTGAACGGAAACTTCCCCAATGAAATGATATTTTATTGCTCCGAAACTTTGCAAGTGTCTTCTACATGCCCTCTTACACGTCTTTGAGAAGTATAACATCAATCTAAAATGGTTTAAAGGGTGAACCAATCGTCCCCCTACCAAATGATTTTAAATTGATTTGAAACTTTGCAAGTGTCTTGTACATGCCCTCTTACAGGTCTTTCACAAGTTTCAAATCAATCTAAAATGGTTAAAAAGGTGAATCAATCATGAACATATCAAATGATTTTGGAGTGCTTTAAAGTTTTGCAAGTGTCTTTCACATGCCATTTTAAAGGTACCGGACAAGTATGAGGTTAGTAAATATGGTTGAAAGGGTGAACCAATTGTTCCCTTATCAAATGATTTTACATTGCTTTGAAGCTTTGCAAGTGTCAGCCACATGCCCTCCTACAAGTACCGAACAAGTATGACGTGAATAAAAAATGGTTGAAAGGGTGAACCAATCATTCCGCTATCAAATGATTTTATATTGCTTTGGATGTCATTGCTTTGGTAATTCTAGCCCCCCAATGGCCCATTGTAACCCTTGAATTACAATTCAAAATGCAATTCAAGCCCTTAAAATTGGTAATGCCAGTCCCTAAAATGACCAACCCCGGCCGCCTCTCAAATTGTAATTTGAGCCCTTGAAATTGTCAATTCCAACCCCTCAAATTGCACTTCTAGCCCCTGAAATGACAATTCCCGCCCCTCAAATTGCAACTGTAGCCTGTGAAATGGCAATTTCAGCCCCTGAAATTGGCTATGGGTGAACCAATCATTCCCCTGCCAAATGATTTTGGATTCATTTAAAACTTTGCGAGTGTCTTGTACATGCCCTCTTAAAGTTACTGGACAAGTATGATGTCAATGTTAAATGGTTCAAAGGGTGAACCAACAGTTCCCCTGTTGGATGATTCATGATTAATCGTTAACGATTGATCTCATATTACACTAGGACCTATCAGAGGGTACATTGAACACAATGGCCAAGTCTCAAAGCGAACGAAAATCATTTGGATGGGCAACCATCCGTCGGCCCATTGAACGAATTTCGGTTGATCTCATATTACTCTGGGGCCTCTTCCATGGCACATTGAACATACTGGCCAAGTCTCAAAGCGAACCAAAATCATCTCGATGGCCAACCATCCGTTGAGCCATTGAATGAATTTCGATTGATCTGATATTAGTCCCGGACCTGTGAGAGGGTGTCTCGAACGTACTGGCAAAGTTTGGAAGCAAACAAAAATGATTTGGATGGGCAACCATCCGTTCACCCGTTGAATGTATTCCGTTGAATCTGCTATTGCTTTGGGACCTGTTGGACTGTGTTTCGCGTGCTCACTATTTTTTTTTCATTCGTTTTTTGAATGAGGCATGTAATGTAGCCATATGCAACGTGCGTGCCAAATTTGGGAGCGAACATAATTCATTTGGACTCAAAACCACAGTTTCTTCCCTGTTTTGCACTCCAAAAATTGATTTGTGTTCAACTTCATGCACTCTTTATAGAGAGTTCTGCAATAGTGAGCGAAGAGAACACTTTTTTTTTGGGGCATTTTTTATTGGTCCAAATTTTGGCGAGGGAGTAGTGGTGGGATGCTGGAAGCCACAGAACAAAATTGAGCCACAAACAAAATCGATACGTGCCAGAAACCCCCAATGAAAGGCAGTGCAAACTTATTTATTGGCTTAAAATTAATTTAAATTCAATTACGTTATGGAATGGCTTGGTGTCGATGGGGAGGCAAATGATTTATTCGTCTGTTGTGCACATGTTCAAGCACATGCGGGAAAAAGAGGGGCTTCAACCACATCCGTTCAATGGGTGCAATAGCCGTGCACGCATTGCAGGATTTCTTTTTCGCAATGAACAAAAACCAGATGACAACTGAACGCCTCATTGGCCCATTGAACAAATTTCGATTGATCTCATATTACACTGGGACCTATCAGAGGGTACATTGAACACACTGGCCAAGTCTCAAAGCGAACGAAAATCATTTGGATGGGCAACCATCCGTTGGCCCATTGAACAAATTTCGATTGATCTCATATTACTCTGGGGCCTCTTCCATGGGACATTGAAGATACTGGCCAAGTCTCAAAGCGAACCAAAATCATTTGGAGGCAAATGATTTATGCGTATGTTCATTTATTTGTGATTAATCGTTAATGGTGAAAAGGATAAACCAAAGGTTCCTTGATAAAAAAAAATTTGAATGATTTGAAATTTTGCAAGTATGTTCTACATGCCTCTTACATGGACCGGACAAGTATGAGATAAAAAAAAAATGGTTCACAGGAGGAACCAATAGTTACTTGATGTGCCAATTTCTAAATGCTTTCAAACTTTGTCATTGCATTGTACATGCCCTCTTAAAGGTACCGGACAAGTATGAGTTCAATTTAAAATATTGCAATGGGTGAACCAATGGTATCTTCATTCAGCAATTTTTGATTGTTTTGAAACTTTGCCAGTATATTCTACATGCCGTCAAACAGGTACCGAACAAGTATGAGGTCATTCAAAAATGGTTCAAAAGATGAACCTCGTATTTCCCAAAATTACGTAGACTATACAGTGGGTTGCACATTTAAGTTTTCGCAACCTGAGACCTTTGGCCTACTCCCTACGTTTCTAGCTTTTCTAGTCTTCTTCATCTAGATTTATTACTTCGTTGTCGTCATCTCCAGATGTTGATGAAGATGCTGCGGGTGTAGAGGACGTGCCTCCACCAGTACGGAGAGCTCGAGCCTGGGCTCGAGTGGTCAAAGAGGGACCCGGTGTTGTGTGGTCCACCCTTGCCATCATGCGTAGCGTTCTAGGCGAGTGCTGACTCTCTTCCACATTTGCCAGAACCGGGTGTGTCGCCCTTGCTACGGCGGCATGCAATTTTTCAATTAAATCCGATATGTTTGGAAGTGGCAAGAACACCCCTGGAATAGGGGCAACTTGGTCATGCCATGTGTTCTGCCAATACTTTAAAACACTCGTGATGGCAGCCTTGAAATTGTCCAACACCTCCTCCTGCTGGGGGTCTCTGCGCAACTCTAGAAGAAATGGCCCATCATCCCGACGAGGCACCCAGTACGTCTAATTCATATCCTCCCAACGGATGCTAGCGGCCTCCAACTCCCTCAGAAATAGGTCTCTCCCAATCAGTTCGCGATTGTATGGGTCGTTTTCCGCTGGCACCCACGGATCCTCAGGCAGTCGGAAGAATCTTTGTCTGGTACAGCTCCAATGCCCTCCCAAGTTCCGACAAAAAATGTCCCTTTGGACTGGGTCCCGTATGCCTCTAGCACGCACGGTTATTTCCCAGTTGGATGTCACCCAAAAGGTCACCGGATCTTTAACCCTAGTTAACGTCTTCGCATCCGAGGCGTGCATCTCTCTTGGAGCATCCCATGTCATTGTCTCCCCCCAGTGCTGCCAATTTAAAAAATCGTAAGGCGATACATCCAATGGCATGTTGTACCGGTTGTACTCGTATCCCGTGGGCATATTGTCTTGCAACCCAAACAACTCGTAGAAACGTCGATGGATTGGTCCACGGCAGTCAGGGCATTGGCTGACTCGCATGGCTGCTGATATGAGACATGTGGGATGGAACAAATGGCCACATGAACCAAACATATAGCCTCCATTCGGTCCATAAGGGTTTAGGCACATTGTGCACACCGTACCATCTGTTACCCATGACGCTAGATTGCTCTGTGGTATCCACGTCCGTTTATCCTCATTAATGTAGGATGACATCCTCGGTCTGGTGTCCCACTCCTCCTCTACTTCCAAATCCCAGTTTATGCTGTTATTGGTATCGGAAATTGTATGCACACAGTGCTCAAACATGGCATGCACATCACCCCATGTGGTGAATCCAGTGTACTTCGACGTGAATACATCACGCACAGTGTCGTGCCTTTGCAAATTAGCATAGATGCTATCTACGCTTCGATTCAACAAACATGCTGCACGTTGGAGGGAGGATAACTCTTCTTCTATCGGTGTTTCCCGCGATGCTAGATGGCCTGCCCATGTCACCCAATTCTGCCAATTCCCCTTCAACCATGGCCACGATCAGATTTGCATGGCATTTGAGTACCGATATGCAACAGCCCTAGCTTGCTCGCGTTCCCCCACAAGCTGCTCTAATTCCTGTTCTTGGGCCGATGTAATTTGCACGGCTGAACATTCCCCAGTTTCCACTATGGGGTCCTTCCCTTTTCTTGCCCTCTCCGCCGCAAGTCTTTCTTCCTTAACCCTCGCCGGGTCCAGTTCAGACGTTTGCACTTCATTCCCATGCCCGATTGAGTCAACCCCGTCGATGACGCGGTCAATGTCCATTGGTAGCATATTGAAACGCGCCAATATGTCTTGCTCGTTGGTGATTGGCCTCGGGTCCTGAAGCACACCGCGTACGCTGTCGAGAGTCCCCAACCCCATTCTTTCCAGCAACTTCGCTATTTGCCACCGTTGCAAATGAACAATGTTCTGCAGGTCTTTGATGTGCTGTTCATGTGCAGCCAACTATTCCTCCAACGGAGAGTGTACCTCGCCCCCCTCCACCTCAGACGTTGAAGGCCCGGCTGTGGAGACCTGTTGCGGCGTATAATCTGGAGGTTGGTCTGCATTTCCTCCTTCTTCCACATCGTCGTTTCCATCCGCCTTTCCTCCTTCTTCCACCTCATCGTTTCCATCGAACCGTATGATGTCCTGCCCCTGACGTATATACAAGTCTGGGATATCAGAGAACATGTATAGTCTAGTACGCTGTCTCGCAGTGGCAGTTTGCCAATCCACCGGTCGCAATAAAATCAACTTTGTGTACAACATGGCCACAAATAAATACGGGACCTTGTTGTTGACGAGCGGTTGACCCCACAATGTTGTATGTACCTCCTCTACCCTGTGGCGGAAAATGCGGGTTGGCGCACGAATGCAAGCTAGCTTGATTTTGTTTGGTTTGTGGATCATGCCTATCTCTGGGCCACAAACAATTTATGTGACACAAGTCCACAAATTTCCTACAGTCACCAAGCGACCACCGCTGCCCTAACTTCCAAACTTCTCAACCTAGTTCCGCAAGAATGTTGGGGTCATTGTATATATCCCAACGAAGTTCGCGCCTGGCCCCTTTTGGTTTTTTTTGGGAGGTCCAGGTTCATTATCGTCATCCCTGGGATGACCGCCTCTGTCTTCCTCCTCCGCCACTTATGGCTTTGGCTTACCCCTACTCGACAGGTGTTTGCTAAGAAAAATGCTCTCCCAACTTCCTAAATCGTACCTAATCCTACTCCCTAATGAATCCTCCCCAAGTACTAGAGGCACGTGTCACTCCCTCGACAGTTCTAAGTGATATGACGCAATGTGCAATGAAAAAAACGTGGGTGTTAGAGGAGGGCTTCCCGGGAGGTACTCAAAATCGATTTCGTAGAATCCAATGGCCCAAAATACCCCCCACCCAACCAATAGCACCCCTCTCCACTTGGACTCAATGACAAGGAATGCAACATCCCATCGCCCACCAAGTCCTGGGGTGGAGAAAAGTGAGGGAGAGAATGGCCTCCAAGGCCTTTAAAGCCCCCCTCCACACTTGGGGCGCGCGTTATCATGACTGCGCACACGCTAGTAATAGCTGCCACCGCCAGCAGGGGGTGGTCGCATCTTTTTTTCTTTTCTTTATTATGTGCGACCAACATCAGGGGGGGGGTGGTCGCAGATTTTTTTTTTTTTTAATAGGTGTGCAACACCAGCAGGGGGGTGGTCGCAGCAGATTTGTTTATGTTTTTTAATGGGTGCGACCACCAGCAGGGGGGTGGTCGCAGATTTTTTTATTTAACGGGATTCTTGTGAGTTCGAGTATTGGCGCATTTGGATTGAGCATGGGGGTGTTCATGTCTAGCAATGCTGGAGTGGCACCTCCGTCAGTTCTTCCCCTCCCAACAGCTTCTTTGATGGAAAAAGCACAAGCTCAGGCGTTGGCTTCCAACTTGGTGTCTGCTGGGGTGTCTGGTCATATAGAACAGGTACTTTAATGGGTTGCTGCACCACCAGCAGGGGGGTTGTCGCAGATTTTTTTTTTTTAATCAGCAGGGAGGTGGTCGCATTTTTTTTTTTTTTTTAATAGGCGGCGACACCAGACCACCAGCAGAGGGGGTGGTCGCAGAAATTTTTTTTAAAACAAATAGGTGCAACCACCACCTGTAGATAGATGTGACCACCAGCAGGGGGGTGGTCGTAGGGGGGTGGTCGCATAATTTTCTGATTTTTTAATATCTACCAACAGTCAGTAGCTCAGTTGGTTAAGTGCACTGAGTGCGCGACCCGGACGATTTTGGGGTCAAATCTTGCTACTGATGGGTGTGGTATGGTTTTCGTTGTGTGGTTTGTGCCATTCCTACGCTCTTGGCGCATAAATGAAAGAGGTGATTTTCTCCTCTCACTACTAAGGGCCTGATTTGTGAGTGTCGCTCCCAGTGTTTCCCAAATTTTTTAAAAAAATTAAAAAAAATAAAAACAAAATCTGCGACCACCAACAGGGGTAAATCAGGTAAATCAGTGTAAAGTGTAAATAGGTGCGACTACAAGCAGGGGGGTGGTCGCAACATTTTTCTTTTATTTTAACAGTTGCGACGACCGCTACTGGGTGGTCACACAATTGTTTTTTTTTTTAAAGGTGCGACCACCAGGAGGTTGGTCCCCTTGCACCTGTATGTATGTTTGGAGAGGCAGATGAGATGATGAAAAGCACATGTATCGACTCCCCCTGGATTTGTCAAGGGGAAGGAAGATGAATGTTGGGAGCTGCACCTGGCCTTTGGGTTTCGAAACCATAATAGGAAATCAACAATGTAAAGATAATGACGAAACACAAAACACACGACAACCACCAAACCTTTCTTGGGGACATATTCCCCATTTTATTTCTGTACAAGTATACATGTACCCAAACTGAAAAACATGGATATCCATGGAAAATACTACACATCATGTGACGAAGTTATAGCTATAACCTAATTCCGTCTGGCACGACGACGATGGTATGATCTCACGCCTCCTAGTACAAATCTTCGTCCCCACTCACTTCACCCCCGTTCTCATGATCAGGGTTAGAATCTCTGATCTCCATCTGCTCTTTCGGTTTCCAGAGGCAAATGGCCGTTGGACCTGTAGTCATCCCGGAGTACGTTCAGTTGTCTCTCGGACGATTTCCACTCCTATCATGAATACCATCTAGGGTATCAGGCAGGTTCACAGGTCGGTCACCAACAAAAGGGGTGCACAATTCTCTGTCGTTTCTGGGCTTGTCCCGGAGATTTGTGGTGGCCTTGGAGCAGGTCTCATATGAGGAAGGCTACTCGCACGTACAAAGAGGGGCCGACTTGAGAGGAAGGGGAATGAGAATGCACCAGCGAGGGTCGAGGGAGCACGGTTCACATGCGGACGTCGTCAGGCCGAGTGGAAAGACAATGGCCGTCATCGTCATCCTGGTTCGACTTGCAGAAGTCCCGCAGCAGAAGAAACATCTCCCACGATCGGTACAGTAAGAGTCGTAGGATGGAAGGAATTACCTGAGGAGGAGAAAGAGAAAGAACTAGATGGACAGCATGGGATGGACCGGCTTGAGAAAGAGAAACATGAGATGGAGCGGGGTGAGTTGAGAGATGAAGCACGGTTCACAGGGGCACGATGGCGGTGAAGGAATGACAACGGCCGGTGTCATCATCCGATGATCAACCTGCACATCTCCCGCAGGTCCGTGGAACTCGTGGTGGGGGAGAGTTGACCTCAAATTCATTGTTGAGAGTGTGCTCCAATGGGGGAGGGGTCAGAAATTGGGAGGAACCATGTCGCAGTTCATCAACAACAAGGTCATCGTGGTGGATGCATTGAACAGCATCATCGTCATTAAATATCATATGGGTCATGTGGAGGATTGGCCTACATCATCGGACCCATCCCAACCGTCGGAGTCGGAGTCCCTCGCGGCGTCAGTGTCATCATTGCTGCTAGATTGGACCTCTGAGGCAGATTCTTCAGACAACAGATTCTTCTCGTACCATGCAGATGCGTCACTTGCTCTCCTCTCTCGCAGTAGCCTACAATTCGTGTAGACATAAACCAATTTGTCAGCCCTGGCAGGATTCAACCTGTTGCGAATCTTGTTGTGAACAAACGAGTAACTGCTCCAGTTTCCGCTCACAGGACGAGGCAGAGCACACTTGAGCAAGAATACGCTTTGCAATGGGAGCTAACGTTCTTGCTCCAGCTCCAATCAGATCCCACCATTCATGTGCAACATGTTCATTGCTTTTGGATCCGGCATGTCATGGAAAGGATTCTGCCGATCCGAGAAGCACTGTACTCGGACAACGCTCGCTCTGCCATGTTCAAGGGCGCAAGTTGCATGATGACCCGTACAAGCCCGGCTTTGGCATCCACATCGTCTCTCAAATCCGTATTGTCCAGCAAGAATGGATTCAGCAAGGCCCCGCATAATGCAAGTCCGTGCGAACCATCCGTTTGCGGTCGTAAAATGCATCCTCGGTCCTTGCCGCCAAATCATCGTCCATAGAAAATGGAGGACGCCTCAAGGATTGCACGTGCTTCTCAAGGTTTTCCAATATCAACCATGCTTTACCCATTATTGGTTGTTTTCCATCAAACTCCCGCAAAGCAATCAACACCGGCTCCACCATGTACACAAAATTTGCACATTTCGCCCAGAAATCGTCGGAGCGAATGATTGCGCGGACCCTCCGACTTTTGCTCAAAGACTTGGACTTACGAGAGTCGCGTAAGGTGCCCACATACGCATCCCATTGAGGGTCAATGATCACCTGCTCCAGACCCGCCCTCACAGTCACCAGTCGATCCACCATCAAAAAGTTTGTGGCAAAGCGGGTTTCACCCGGGTTCCTAAGGCTGTATTTGGGTTCATGCTTTCTAAACAATGCCAGAGGGATGTGATGTGTACGAATGAACGTCACAACCGACTTTGCCCTTTTTACTAGTTGTTTCATCCATGATTCTTTTCCCCAATCCTCCAAAAGGAGATCAAAGATATGAGCAGCACACCCTTGGTAATATAGATGGGGATATCGTACCATCAAAATATCGGCCATATTAACCATGTTAGATGCATTGTCCGTGCACACTTGGACAATTTTATCAGCTCCAATTTTATCGATGTAACTCGTCAACAACCCTGCTTGATAACGTGCATCTTTTCTCTCCCCGCTTGTGTCAACGGATCCCAAAAATTGTTCCCCCGCAGGACAGACCAGCATGACATTGAACAGTGGTCGATTAGTAACAGAACTCCAACCGTCCGCACATATAGTGCTTCCATATTTCCGGAGAGAATCACCTGTCTTTTCATTCACCTTTTGGGTGAGGTCAGACATAGCCTCTTCTAGCAATCATGTGCGGAGATCGCGATAACTCGGAGGTGTGTATGTGGACTTGGAATCGGACGTGGCTTTGACAGCAGCCACAAACGCAGGAAGCCTCGAGACATTGAACGGAATATTGGCCTCGTAGAAAAATTGGGCCCACTTCTTATCCAGAGTCCTCCTGTGCGACAAATTTAAGCCTTCTTGCATTGATTGTTGCCTCAATGGTCTGGTCCGTACAAGTGTTGGCGTACAATCGGGTGTTGCTCCTGACCCACCGGCTTCTCCACGAACAGTAGACGCCTCGCAAGAATCCCCCTGGGTACAACTCTGAGGGACAGTTTGATTCGAACCTGGAGTGTTTGGCTCAGAAGCCGCGGCCACATCAAGAGACGGTGGGATATTGCCTCCACATTGGGCAAAGTGGGCTTTCACTCGCATGGAGGCTTTTGGGCACAAACTAACCCCTGCATTCTTCCCATCTCTGTAGCCGAGGTGATATAACATGCGATCTTTGCGACCCGCCAGCTTCAATGCACAAAGATTGCATTGAACACCGTCCTTTTTGTGCGGGTCTATGGTGAACCAAGGGATCCACTCCTCCCTCATCCTCACACCCAAAACCCTAACCACAGACTTAAGGTTGAACGAAGAACACTAGTGTACTTGGTAGATTTGTCAAGAGCAATAGAAGTTAGAACAGAATGCGATGGCCCAACACTACGGCATCAATCCAAGTGGATCAATGCACCATGTAGTATTGTGCTTTTCGACAATTTGCTGCAATGGCTCTGGTGGAAGCCACAACAGCAAAAAGTCCGCACCCTCCTCTTGGGCTTACACTCTTGCTCAAGGAATAGAGAACATTCACTCGCCACAAAAATGTTTGTCACAAAAGAAGTGAGGGGCATTGGGACCACCTTATATACCCTCCAGCCTCCAAGCCTCACACGCTCGACGAATCAGATCCAATGCTTCGACCGCTCCAGGTCACACGAGGAAGTCGCATGTTATATTTTTTTTTAAACTGCTGCGACCACCCTCATGCTGGTGGTCGCACCTATTAAAAAAAAGAAAAATGCTGCGACCACCCCATGCTCGTGGTCACAGAGATTTATTTTTTTATTTTATTTTATTTTATTTTTAAAAAAAATTGTTGCGACCACCCCCTGCTGGTGGTCGCACCTATTAAAAAAACAGAAAATTTCTGCGACCACCCCCCTGCTGGTGGTCACACCTATTAAGAAAATAGAAAATTTCTGCGACCACCCCCATGCTCGTGGTCACAGAGAATATTTTTTTTAAACAAAACATTTTTTTTTTTTTGCGACCACCCCGCTGCTGGTGGTCGCACCTATTAAAAAAAACAGAAAAATGCTGCGACCACCCCCATGCTGGTGGTCGCAGATATTAAAAAATAGAAAAGTGTTGCGACCACCCCCCTGATGGTGGTCGCACCTATTACAAATAAAATAAAAATTGTGCGACCACCCAACTGTTTAAGAAAAGAAAAAAATGCGACCACCCTTGCTGGTGGTCGCATCTATTTTTAAAAAACAAAAAATGCTTCGACAACCCCTTTGCTGGTGGTTGCAACTATTAAAAAATAAGATAAATTCTGCGACCACCACCATTTGGAGGTCGCACCAATTTAACAATAATGATTTAAAAATGACCTCAACTATTGGCGGATGGAGTAATTTATAAAACAATTCATTCACTTGCCAAGGTATCGCTTGGAATACAATATGTCCAGCTACGTGGCATATTTTTCACCTAACTCATGTTTTACTAATTTTCCGGCAAAACTGACGTGACGTTGGTCGCGTCAGCGTCAAGTCCGACGTGACGTGACGTGATGTGACGTGTGCAACCCTGCCATCAACACCCCCCCCACCTCAAAACATTCTCAGCATCACCCTCCGTCGGATCATAAGGTATTCCAACTTGCATGTACAACACTCATACTCATGCATTGTGGTGACATTCATCCAAACCCAGGTCCTACCACTATTAATGATATCATTGGCGAACTCCCCATTGACCCCCAAGAAAGGTATGCATTGTACTTTCAAACAAATACCATCTCGCTTACACCTGCGTACCAACATCTATATGACCACTTCTCTCCCTTCCTTCTCAACCCATCAACCACACACCCATGCAGCCTATTGCCACCTTTGGACTTCCCCCTTGCCAATACCCAGCTCTTGCTAAAGCTATCCGTAAACTCAGAACATATGCAATTCAGCACCTTCTTTTCTCCCTAATCATCATCATCTCCCCACTACCAACAATTTGTAACTACTACTTTGCTACCCATACTGACTCACATGTCTGCGCACTTCTACAAAAACTACCCGCACAGCCCCACCAATACTTAGCCCCTCCACACTATCTATCTTACCTACATTTGTCGCTTCACCTCTTACAATCCAAACCCGGGGAAGTTCACAAAATATTAGGTGAATTCCTAGCAAACCCCGCACTAGACTCTCATACTATCACTAGCAAATTCCCATTCCTATCCAACAACATCCTTACCGCCACTCTCCAAGCCAACTCCACCATCGCAGGTTATCAGCCCTTGCCTGCGCCACCCCCACCATCCACACCTACCCACAACAGGGACCCTCCCGCACCCGCTTCATCCAGTCACTCCCCCCTATCACACCAACTCACTCACCATAACCACCTGGAATGTTGGCTCGTTGGCCACTAGCATCCAAAGTTTAATACATCTTCTCACAGACTCTACGCCTCCATATATTATCCTTTTACAAGAAACCAAGCTCAACACAAATAACCCCAATAGCTCCTATATCAACAAACTCCTCCCAGCTTACTACTTACTATACGGAAACCTCTCTCCGCTACACAATACCTCACACGGCGCTCCGCTCCGTACCACCCTACCCGTGGTGGAGTCGCGCTAGGCATCCTACATACCCACCACTCCCCCAGCACCACCACTAAGATCCCTATCCCTATCCCTCTTCGTTCTCACCTTCAAATCATCCAACTACATCCACCAGCACTCCATCCCATTACCCTTATACATTTATACATGCCCTCCCACGCTGATGACCTCACACTAATCCCCGACATCCTACACACAATTTCAAACGCCATTACCCAGCCTACAAACCAACAAAACCACTTCATATTAGCAGGTGACTTTAACAGAGATATTGCTCTATTCGGCCATACATACAACGGCATACACAAACCCCCATCCCCACTCGACCATGAATGGGCAAAATTTACTCAGCTACATAAATTTCGATATATACCCGTTGACCACCACTACTCAAGACAAGGTGGACTTAACTACTCCTCGCTAAGTCTTCTTGATGGTTTCTACCTCAGGATACAAAATGAGATTCCGGCTTACCTCCAAAGCCACATACACATCGACAGCATATGCAACTCTGACCACTATCTTGTCTCAATATCCCTCCCGCCATCTCTCATCCCATTCCGACGCATACCGGCAGTACATACCCCACCACCACAATCTAGAATTCTCTCTCCACTTCCTCAGCGCAACATCGCCGCTTTCCAAAGTCACTTTTACCCAGCAACCTCACTCCTTATATTAAAATTATCCTACATCCTCTCTGATACAAACCTAACACAGTTCCCCGAGGACTTGGCTTGAAGCAGAGGTCGCGCTCACATCCATAATGCAAGCAATGACCAAAAGCGTCCTTGCCACATGTCCCCCCCCCCCCAAGATCCCGCAAACACCCGCTCAAAACAAAACGGAGGCTACCTTACCCGCACACAAAAATGTGCATGGACCTCTCACCTCAACACCTATCACATGATTCGACGCGCCCTCACTATCATACCCACTTCCCCCACGTCCCATCCATGCAATAACTGGAAGTCCGACCCCCGCATTACCTGTTTAAGTACCATTACAACATGTGAAGCTCTTATGCCCCCTGATGACCCATCCGCTATACCCAGTTGGACTGCTGCTCTCTCCAAACTTGGTAGGGAAGCCAAAAAAACTACTTATTTTATTACCAAACAAAAGGCTACTGACAACCACAAAAAATTTCTCTCCTCCTTTAACCAATTACTGCATGACCACCCCAAGAAAGCCCACAAATCCACCTTCAATCCTACACCTAACCCACCTATTGAATGCCTGTATTGGGTGCATAGCTCATTTTCCAGTTCTTTCCACTGGTCCCATTCTTTGGCAGACATCACACTGTTGGCAATGTTCGTAAGTGTCTCCAAAAATTGTAGGCCACCAGTAACCTGCCAATAATATCTTCTTTGTTGTTAGATCCGAGCTGAAGTGTCCTCCTGATATTCCTTCGTGTAATTCCTGCATCACTGTTTTGGCCCGTTCTTTGTCCATACATCTTCTCATGATGGAATCAATTCCTCGTTTGTACATAATTCCTCTGATTACCGTGTATGGTTTGCTTTTCATTGAAAGCTTTCTCTTGTCATCTTTGGTATATTCCTCAGGCAATTTTCCTGTTATCAAGTAGTATTTGATTGGCCATTGCCAATCATCTTGATCTTGGTACTGAAATTCTTCTGATTCTTCCTTGGTGACTGCATAAGTCCCAATGCTAATGTTAGTCAGTTCTTGATCAATTGGCTCCTCGTTTTCTTTGTCATCTTCTTCTTCTGGATCTACCTCTTCCTCAATAATTGGTCCTTCATCAAGAGGTTCGTCTTCATCTGATGAATCTTCTTTTTCATCAGTGTCATCCATCAACTTCAGTGAGTCTGGAAGGTCATAGTCTCCTTAGAATACTCCCAGAGCGTCAAGAGGGTCTGTCTCTTCTCCTTGTGCTTCTGGTTGGACAACAAACAAAAATGCATCGGGATGTTCATCCTCTACTCCTGTGGCTGGTTCTCCAGTAGTAAGTCTTGATAGATGATCTATTGTACCATGTAATCTTCCAGTCTTATGAACAACTTCAAAATCATACTCATGAAGAAGTAATAGCCATCGAGCAACCCTGCCACTAGCTAGTGGTCGATTTGCCAAATGAACCAAAGCCTGATGATCAACAATAAATTTAAATTGATTGCCAAGTAAATAGTGTCGAAAATTTTGAATAGCATAAATCATTGTCAATCCCTCCTTTTCCGTGGTGCTATAGTTCTTCTCAGCTGCTATCAGTGATCTACTTGCATAATAGGTTGGTGAATCTTTTGTATCTGTCACATTCTGAGCCAGAATTGCCCGCAAGGCGATGCCTGATGCATCACTGTGTACATGAAATGGTAAATCCCATCTTGGATTGATCAGTATTGGTGCTGATGTGAGTGCCCTTTTTAGTGAATCGAATGATTCCTGACAAGTTGGAGACCATGGTATTCGGCATCCTTCTTCAGCAGTCTATAGATCTGGTGCTGCTCTATGAGCATACTTGGCCATGTACCTTACGTAATAGCTTGTCTGTCCCATAAATCTTTTGAGTTTCTTTGGATTTTTTGGTGGTGGTATTTTCTGGATACTATCCACCTTCTTTGGGTCAACTAGAATTCCCTGTTGGCACACGATGTGTCCCAACAGTAATCCTGAATTCATACAAAATGTACATTTCTCGGGGTTGAGACTTACTCCATTGTCTCTGCAGGCTTGTAGGCAAATTTTTAACTATGCCAAGTGTTTGGATTTATGTCCGAAGACGTTGAAATTGTCTAAGAATACCTGCATAAAGTCATTGAGATAGCTCTTGAATATCTCAGATACTATCTCTGAAACGTGGCAGAACTGATGGTTGTTGATAATTGTCCGGTTTCGGTTAGTTTACGTTCATCCATCTTGGATGTGTTCATCCATTTTGGTATGTGGTCTGTTTTTAGATGGGCGGCGTGTGCGCAGTACTTGCAGCTTGGTTTAATGGCTCTGCCCTTATCATCCGCCGTCTTTTGGCAATCCGTTGGATTGCACCGTCGTTCTTCCTCCGTGTTATGATCAATGGTTAGTGGTGTATGCCACGGTCGGTGGGGTAATCTAGAGTGTACATTTCGGAGTTTAACACAAGTAGTGACTCGTTGGCTGATTCGTATTCGTTCACGGTTCTGTAGGGCATATGTGCTGGCCACGGCCACGGTTCGCCATACGGTATACGGGGTGGTAATGTTGTCCTCCAAATGAATGGTGGTCTAGTCGTAGTGGTGCCCTAAACTCGTATTGTCACCTGTCTTAGTACATGCCGATTCACCGTGTCGTGATGAATGTAGTATGCACTGGCGGTTTCACGCTCCTCATGTGCGGTTTGGTCTTCCTCGTTGGCATATAAGTCATGTATAAGGGCTCTGTCATGTATCCTTTTGTAGCCTTTTAACTTGTTAATATTAATTCGTCCCACGAATTCTTGTTCCAAGGTCTGCAAATCAACAGTTCCATTGTCATGTACCCTTTTGATTTGAAATGGTCCCATCCATGGCATTTTCAATTTTCCTCCCAATTTGATCTTCTTGATTTTTGGTAACCATAAAACAATGTCCCCGTCCTGGAAAGATTTTTCTTTCCCTTCAGATATTCTTTTTCTTCGTTGTTCTTGAATTCGTGTCATGTTATCTGCGGCGTCTGCCCGAACTTCTTCCAGATGAAATAACTCATATTCCCTGACTCGTAGAGATTCCTCTAAACCCCATCGTTCATGAGTTCCGGTTCGTAGTGTGGGTATCATACATTCAATGGGTAATATTGCCTTTGCTCCATACACCAGTTGAAATGGTGTATATTTCATGGTCACCTTGTATGATGTCCTGAATGCCCATAGTGTTGTGTTCATTTTGGTGTCCCAATCTGTACGATTGGCATTTACTATCTTGGTTAAGATAGTGCATAATATCTTGTTGGTAGATTCGGCCTGGCCATTTCCTTGGGGATAGTAAGCAGTACGCTTGTGATGTATGATCATGAACTCCTCCGTCAAGCATTTTATGGCATCATTTATAAAATGTGATCCTTGATCACTGACGAATTCCAGTGGGCAACCAAATCATGTGATGATGTTTTCATATAAGAATTTGGCTGTCGACCTGGCAGTGTTGTCTCTTAGTGCCTTGGCCTCTACCCATTTGGTAGTGTAGCTGTGAGGATGTATTGGTTCTGTGTGTACCTTGCTGGAGGTTTAATTGGCCACACAAAGTTTAGTCCCTAGCGATGAAATGGTTCTGTTGGTAGTATTGGGTGCATAGCACCCTTCCCAGTTCGTTCTACTAGTCCCATCCTCTGGCAAACATCACATTGTTGACAGTGTTCATAAGTGTCTCCAAATACAGTAGGCCACCAGTAACCTGCTAATAATATCTTCTTTGCTGTCAGGTCCGAACTGAAGTGTCCTCCTGCAATTCCTTCGTGTAGCTCTTGCATCACTGTTTTGGCTTGTTCTTTGTTCACACATCTTCTCATTATGGAGTCAATTCCTCTTTTGTACAAAATCCCCTTGATTACTGTGTATGGCTTGCTTTTCATTGAAAGTTTTCTCCTGTCATCTTTGGTGTAGTCTTCAAGAAATTTCCCTGTGTTTAGATAGTATTTGATTGGCCATTGCCAATCGTCTTGATCTTGATTCTGAATGTCTTCTGATTCTTCCTTGGTAACTGTATAAGCTCCAATACTGATATTGGCCAATTCTTCATTGTTTGTTTCTTCGTTTTCCTTGTCATCTTCTTTTTCTGGATCTGGCTCTTCCTCAATAATAGGTCCTTCGTCAAGAGGTTCATCTTCATCTGATGAGTCCTCTTCTTCATTAGTGTCATCCATGAGCTTAAGAGAATCTGGGAGGTCATAGTCTCCTTGAAACACTCCCAGAGCGTCTAGAGGATCTGTCTCTTCATCTTGTGCTTCTGGTTGAACAGCAAACAGAAATGCGTCGGGAAGTTGATCCTCTACTCCCGTGGCTGGTTCTCCTTAGTAATCCTTGACAAATGATCTGCTGTAACATATAATCTTCCTAGTTTATGAACAACTTCAAAATCATATTCATGAAGAAGTAATAACCATCGAGCAACCCTGCCACTAGCTAGTGGTTGATTTGCTAAATGAACTAGAGCTTGATGATCAACAATAAACTTAAAGCGATTGCCAAGTAAATAATGCCGAAACTTTTGAACAACATAAATCATTGCCAATGCTTCCCTTTCTGTGGTGCTATAGTTCTTCTCGGTTGCTGTCAACAATCTGCTTGCATAATAGATTGGTGAATCTATTGTGCCCGTCACATTCTGAGCTAGAACTGCCCCCAAAGCAATGCCTGATGCATCACTGTGTACATGAAATGGTAAATCCCATCTTGGATTTATCAGAATTGGTGCTGCTGTGAGTGCCCTTTTTAGTGAATCAAATGATTCCTGGCAAGCTGGAGACCATCGGTATTCGGCATCTTGCTTCAGCAGTCTATAGACTAGTGCCGCTCTGTGAGCATATTTGTCCATGTACCTTCTGTAATAGCTTGTCTGTCCCATAAATCTCTTGAGTTTCTTGGGATTTTCTGGTGGTGGTATTTTCTGGATAACCTCCACTTTCTTTGGATCCACCAGAAATCCCTGTTGGCACACAATGTGTCCCAACAATAATTCTGAATTCACACAAAATGTACATTTTTCCGGATTGAGACTTACTCCATTGTTTCTGCAGGCTTGTAGGCAAAGTTTTAACTGTGCCAAGTGTTTGGATTTTTGTCCGAAGACACTGAAATCATCCAAAAATACCTGCATAAAATCGTTGAGATAATTCTTGAATATCTCAGATACTGCTCGCTGAAACGTAGCTGGTGCGTTGCAAAGTCCAAATGGCATGACTTTGTAAGCATAGGCTCCCCATTCAGTGATGAATGCGGTCTTTTCTCGGTCTTCTTCTGCCATCTGCACCTGGTTGTACCCACTGAACCCATCCATGAATGAGTATATCTCATGTCCTGCCACTGTGTCCAACACTATTTCGGTGAAAGGTAGTGGAAAGGGGTCTTTCTTGGTTCCTGCGTTTAACTTGCGGTAGTCTACACACACTCGTAATTTTCCATTCTTCTTGGGGACTATCACAATGGGTGATAACCATTGTGGTGTCTCTACTGGATATATGAATCCTGCATCCAGTAATTTCTTGATTTCTTCCCAAACTTTAGCTGCATAGTTGGGGTTCATCCTATAACGGTTATGACGAATTGGTTTTGTGTCAACTTCCAATTCAATTTGGTGCTGACAGATGTTGGAAGGTATACCCTTCAAATCTTTGTAGTTCCAGGCAAATACATCCTTGTATTCAGTGAATAATGCGGTGGCTTCCTGTAGAAATGATTCTTCAAAACCTGCACTTACTCGTATTATCTGTGGTTCTTCCACTGTTCCAAGATTCACTTGAATCAATTGAGTTTCTTCCGTTACTGTCCATCCTGCAATTTCTTGTCCGATGGTTGCAATCGTGGCAGGTATTTCACTGATTTTAATGTCCTCTTCTCTTTCTTGATAAAAACAGGCAGGGTGTTGAGGTGTGTCCATAGCTTCTTCCTCAGGATCTTCCGTTCTCGGAGTATTCGGTTCTCCTTGGGTGTTCACCATGTGAAATCCTACTGTTGTGGTAAGTTTGACCACTAATTGCCCAATAGGTTCCAACTGTGGTTGTGTTGCATATACTGTGGCTTCTTCTTCATCCGACAGTCCACAGGACCAATCATACTCTTCCACTATGCAAGGTCGTTTCTCTCGTGGAATGGTACCTCGTTGCTTCGTAGTGATAGTGACTTGTTCTGATCCCTTTTTGATCGTGAGAGTCTGACTTCCCCAATCGTGGTGTGATTGGGCTTGTGTTAACCATGGTCGGCCAAGTAGTAGCGAATATCCTTCTGCCACATCCTCCATTCTGAGAATGGTTGCTGATACTTCGTATACCAGTCCTGCTACTTCCATTGCAAGTCGTCTGATGATACCCAATGGCTGTACTTTTCGTTGATCGGCCATTTGTACCGTGAATGGAGCAGGTTTTATGTGCCCCAATCCTAGTGACTTCTTCATCTTTTCTGTCATGATATTCACTCCGGATCCTCCATCGATGAGTACATCCGTTACCAACTTCCATCCAATACGTACTTGTATTACTGGTATTGCTTCATCGTAGTCTGGAGTTTGTTGTATAGTTGTGGGTTTAATCATGTAAACCTCTGGTGTTGTTTTTGTTTTGGTGTGGGGGTCAATGCCTCAATTGCCCGAAATAAAGTTTTCTTGCAGTGTGGAGCAATTTTTAATAATTGTCCAATGGTAATTTGGGTCTTGGTCTGGCAGATTACTTCAGCCAATTTTGTTTCCGTGGTTGCATTCGTGGTCTTCATCGTTGGTCATATTTGATTATCTGGAGTTGGCTCTCCAGAAGGTATATGGGTTCCCTCTTGCATTTGAGCTATGGTTTTACTTACCTCCTGGGGGGGCTGCTATTTCATGAGCCATGAGCCATGAGCGGCATGAGCCATGAGCAGAGTCGTAAGTGTCGAAGAAAACATGAGCAGGACTATTTTCTGGAAATGAGTGTCCGCAGGAATAGGGTTTAGGGTGTCACGGTCATAGGGGGAGAAGGACCTCCCGATGAAGGAGGTTCGGCAATGTTTTTTAGAATTACATATTGAAAGGCAATGTTTCGCGAATGGTAGGGTGGTACTGCTCTGTACAATGGGGGCACATTTCAGCCTACCAGCCACTTGCAAAATCCACCCACACTCCCAATCCCAAATGAAATGAGGAATGATGCATTCTGGGAATGATGGATACAGAATAGAACAAAAAGAGGGCACAATGGGGTTTTTATTGATCCACATGAATTGCATTTGAAGCACGTCTACTGTGCTGATTGTGCAAACAAATCTTTAGCCCTGTGCCTTCTGAATACAAGTCACGTTGTCAATGGGACTTCGACTGCTCTGAGAACTAGCTCATGAGTCATCGGGCTCCTCCAGGTAAACCGGATTGTAGCCGTTGTACCGCCCCTGTTGATGTTCACCACAATGTCGTGCCCTTCAATCATACCACCATCGAATATGGAAAGCTTCACGTTTTCGTCGTCCACACCAATGCGAATGTCCCCATACAATGGAGAAGAGGAGCGCACTCCTTCAAGAGTATAAGTCTCTCCGATGGAGTCCACCCACATCCACTAGCAGCAGTTCCACTGCAACAGCATAGCAGTGCGCATTCTTCTGCATGGGTGCCCGTCGTAGCTGGGAAAATCGGAATCAAGGATGCGCAGAAGCCACGGACTCCTCAGACCAAGATCGTCATCCCGCTTGAAGGCGTACTGGCCTGGGATATACTCAAAAGCGGACAATGTTTCCACATTCGAACCAGTATCTTCTGTGTAATCTGTGTACCAGATAACGATGTCTCCCGATGTGGCCGAATACATTGCATAATCGAAGCCTCCATAAAGGCAGTCGTCCCGGTTCCGGAAGCACGGCATCCTTGCAAAGGAGGACCTGAGGACATCTTTGATGCCGATGACAATGACCTTGTGGACAGCAACGAAGCCCTTAGATTTTCGAAATGATGAGAAGCGGAAGAGCAGTGCGGGCTCCAATAATGGAGCATCTTGGTCACATGTACCCACCAATCATCGTGTAACATGTTCATCACGCCAGCGGTGGATGAACCGATACCTCTTTCTCATCCACGGGGTATAGTTTGAAATCTGCCACCGAAGTCCATCCCCCGGATGGAAATTCGGCGCCGCATTTACATCGAAGGGGGGATGGACTTCGTCGTCTCGAGTGGCTATAGGCCCACCTGGCACTTACTGCCCATACTTTGCATGGCAGGGAAGGAAACTGAAACGGCTACATTCATGGAGCAGCCAATCTTCATCCGTGCAGGTTCCTGTTGGGGGGAAATTTAAATGTGCCCTAGAGTGTTTGTGAGGAATTGCAGCGTTTGCTTGAATTTCTTTCAGCCACCGCGCTGCTGCCTCCTCCATCCGGGAGCTGCTGTCATTGAGCGTACTCCGCTACTCTTTTTCAAGGATGTCGTGCCGCCGAAATCCTGCTGACTGCCCTTATCATGGCTACGATTATGCTATGTTCAAACCAGAATCAGGAGACATCATTGTCTGGCTCTCTGTTTTCAGAGACGCTTCTGGAATCAAGCGGAAGTCTTTGCGCGCAATGGAGTATCTGGAGGGCTATTACCGCTTTGAGCGAGGTGAGGGCGAGGGTCAATGCGGTCCGTGGGTCCTGAAAATTGTTGACCTCGATATACCAAGGTGGAATGGGATGCCGGACAGATCACGCACGGCCTCACTTTGGCGCTGGAACTGCTGCCAGTGGACCAGGGAGGACGGCACCGGGGAAAACTATATTCGTGGAGTTCACTCCGCTTTTCCAGTGTATGGAGACATTCGGCTGAGTTGCGAAGACGAATCGCACGGGCACAGGAGGCCCAGAGGCCCATTGTCAATGTATGATGGTGGTATGATTGATGGGCATGACATTGTCTTCAGCTCCACCAAGGGCACCAGATCGACCACATTGCAGTTTACCTCGGGTGCCGCATCAGTATGAGCTTGTTTTGAGGGCTATCGAAGTTCCGTCGACTTGGTGACGCCCATGTAGAAGGAGGAAGGGCTTAGATTTGTCTAGAGTTGCTAAATGTGAGACACCGTGTTCGATCAATAAAACAACCCATCGTACCTCACTTCTGTGTGCTTGTGTTTCATCGTGTTCAAGAACTGCCGTAATTGGCCCACTATTTACAATTTGAGGTCTCATTTCTACAATGTGTCTGTCCATATGAATATACCGGAGTCAGCGATATCAGAGTCCTGAGGTGAAGAAAATCCATCTATGAGTAAAAGGAAACATGTACACACCGAAGCTCGGAAATTCGGCACCGCATTTCATTTTTCTCCATGCAGCAATTTCTGGCAGCTCCCTTTCCTCCGTTGTCGTCGTAACGGAAATGTTGTACAGCATTTCATTTCCTGACATGGCATTACCATACTTTGAATTTGAAATGCGGCGCCGCATTTCTATATTGGACCTTGAATTGTCCGAGCATGTCCAGTCGCTAATGCTTGTCCATGTCCATACTTGAAATGCGCCACCGCATTTCCGGAGAGCACAATGGAATGCGGTGCCGCATTTCCGTCGAAGGGTCTGGAATTGGACAAACAACGATGTCCGTTTTGGAAATGCGGCGCCGCATTTCCATGTACGTCATCGAAATTTCTTATTGGACAATGGAATGCGGTGCCGCATTCCCGTCTAGCATCATGGAATGGGGAGCCGCATTTCCGTCGATGGGTCTGCAGTTGGAAAAATGTCCATCTCCAAAAGGTAAATGCGGCACCGCATTTCCATTTACCTCCATGGAAGGAGCTGGCAATCGGCAAAACTGCCGTGTCGGAAACGGAAATGCGGCACCGCATTTCCGTTTGTCCGAACAGTTTCTGATGTCCAAACCATGAAACGGAAAATTGTTCTTGCCCCAGTTTTGGAAATGCAGTGCCGCATTTCCAAAGGAGGTTTTTGCAGTTGCCACATTTCCGTTCCGACATTGAAATGCGGTGTCGCATTTCAGATTATGGGAGGGACCAGGTTTGGACGATGTTGTCGTTGAGAAGCACATGGGAGAGGGGACATGAAGGACGGGGAGAATTTTCCTTTATATACTTTGGAATAGAATTTAAATGTACAGAGAGTTCATTAAAATTCTATTAATCTTGAAAATCATCACTATCGTCGTCCTGTCCTTGACTGTCCTGCTCCGCCTCCACCCCAGAAAGAAGTTGTACAAGTGCAGGGTAATGAAAGGACTTTGGCTGAAGTAATATGCCAGTCCAAAGCGGAGATTACCATTGGACAGCTATAGGATGTGGCACCTCATTGTAGGCACAGGTTGTATCAAGCAATTAATCAGATTGCTCATGTGACAGGGAACACAGACCTGAAAAGCAAGGTGACAAGCTATACTGTGAAGCCAGAAGAACGAGAAACAGTCATGGACTTTGATGATTCTATGCCAGTAATCCAATTGAGAATTGGAAGGAGAGACTTGACTGATGTACTGATAGATGGAGGCTCTGGAGTGAATATCATAACAGACTAGTTAAGGCAAAAGCTTGGTTTAAGTAATATGAAACCAGCCCCATTCACAGTAACAATGGCAGATCAAAGAAGTGTTCAGCCATTGGGATTGATAAGAGGAGTTAAGATACAGATTCAAAAGATGATCTTTATGATCACAGTGACTGTGTTGAAAATGGATGATGTCATGGAAGCTTACTCCTTATTGCTGGGTCGACCATGGCTGAAACAGGCCAGGGTATTCCATGACTGGAATTCCCAGTTACTAACTGTGCATGATGGGAAGCACAAGATACAAATCACCACAAAGAAATCTAGTAGACTACCTGCTACGAGAAGACCTCGGGGACTCAGAGAGTATGACTGGAGGAGAGGACTTGATGAGGAGCAGGAAGCTACCCTGTTCGCTGCACACCCAGAGTGGGAGCAGGTTGTAGAAATGCAACTGGAGGGCCTAAGTTGTTTAAAAGGTATCTACTGTGGTGTAGTGACAGCAACACCAATTGAAGGTGAAACAAGCAGTTACCCACCACATTTCTATGAAGAAAGAGAGGGAGAAATGGAAATCCTAGAAGAACCAGCTACTGTGAGTTTATAGGATGAAGTAGTGACTGGTTGGACAATCACATCTGATGAGCAGGTGAGAGAAGTGAATGTGGGAACTGAGGAGGAACCGAGAATGGTGAAAGTAGGGGCTGACTTGGAGCCAGAATTCTTTGAGGAAGCTAAGAGTTTGTTCATCAAATACAGAGATGTATTTGCTTGGAGCTATGAGGATCTGAAAGGGATACCCCCTGAGATCTGTCAGCATAAGATTGAGCTGGAACCGGGGTCAGTACCTATCAAATAGGCAAGGTACAGAATGAATCCCAACTATGCACAGAAGGTTGGGGAAGAGATCAAGAAGTTGGCTGAGGCTAAGTTTATATACCCAATAGAGTATACAACTTGGTTGTCACCCATTGTGATAGTTCCCAAGAGAATGGTAAACTGAGAGTTTGTGTGAACTATAAGAAGTTGAATGCTTGTACAAAGAAAGATCCGTTCCCTTTGCCATTTACAGAAGCGGTACTGGACACTGTGGCAAGTCATGAGATGTACTCATTCATAGATGGCTTCAGTGGGTATAACCAAGTACAAATGGCAGAGGAAGACTAGGGAAAGACAGCTTTCATCACAGACTGGGGTGCTTATGCATACAAAGTCATGCCTTTTGGTCTTTGTAATGCACCAGCAACTTTTCAGAGAGTAATAAGTGAATCCTTCCATGAGTATCTGGATGATTTCATGCAGGTGTTCTTAGATGATTTCAGTGTGTACAGCTCTAAGAATGAGCACTTGCATAAATTGGAGTTATGTTTGGCCAGATGCAGGATGAGAGGTCTGGGCCTGAATCCAGAGAAGTGTCCTTTTTGTGTGAATTCAGGGGTACTTTTGAGACACATTGTGTGTAAGAGGGGACTTCTTGTGGATCCCATAAAGACAAAGGCCATTAAAGCCTCTCCACCACCAGTAAACGTGAAGAGTCTAAAGAGATTCCTTGATCAAACCAGTTATTACAGAAGATTTGTCAGACGGTATGCACAGATAGCAACACCATTGAGCAAGCTTTTGAAGAAAGATGCAGTGTTTGCATGGACAGCGGAATGTCAACAGGCTTTTGAGGAACTTACATTGTCAGTAACAACTACACCTGTGCTGATTAACCCTCACTGGCATGTAGTATTTCATGTTCACTGTGATGCCTCAGGAGAAGCATTGGGAGCAGTATTAGCCCAAAATGTTACAGGAAACATAGATTCACCTGTGTATTATGCTAGCAGGTTGATGATCAGTGCTGAGAGGAACTATAACACAACTGAAAGAGAAGCATTGGCAATGATTTATGCAGTCAAGAAATTCAGGCATTACCTATTGGGAAGAAAGTTTATGTTTTATGTGGATCATCAGGCTCTGATTTATCTTGTGAACAAGCCTTTGATAAGTGGAAGGATAGCAAGGTGGTTAATAATCTTGCACTTGTTTGTTCGAAGTTGTTTATAAGCCTAGCCGTTTGCATCTTGTGGCATATCACTTGTCACGCCTATCAACAGGAGAGCCCACCACAGGAGTAGACGACCAACTACCTGATGCGAGTTTATTTGCAGTGGAGGTGCATGGAAGTGCAGATGATTGGTTAGATTGGCAGTGGCCAATCAGATACTACCATTCTCATGGTCAGTGCCCACCTAGTTATGGAAAGGAGCAGAGGAAGAGAATAGCTATCAAAGCTTTACCTTACACTATGATAGGGGGCTGAATGTATAAGCTAGGACCTGATAGAGTACTTAAACAATGCTTGTACCCCATGAAGTAAATAAAGTTTTGGAGGAAGTTCATAAAGGAGTGGCTGGAGGTCATTTTGGAGAAGAGACTACCAGTAGAAATATACTACTTGCAGGTTACTGGTAGCCTACATTGTTCAATGATGTACACATGTATTGCAAGAGTTGTGATGAGTGTCAGAGGCTAGGACCATTGCAAAGATCTGGGAAGATGGCTTTGCATCCTACGATGCCTACTGAACCATTTCAGAAATGGGGACTAGACTTTGTTGGACCAATTAACCCACCAGCAAGAAATACGCAGAACAAGTATATAACCACAGCCACTGATTGTACTATAAAGTGGGTGGAAGCTAAAGCTCTGAGGGACAACACATCTAAGTCCACAGCAAGGTTCATGTATGAGAACATACTTACAAGATTTGGCTCTCCCCTGGAATTTATCAGTGACCAGGGAAGTCACTTCATTAATGAGACCATAGAACTATTGACTAAAGAGTTCATGATTGTGAATAGGAAGAGTACAACTTATTACCCACAGGGTAATGGGCAGGCAGAGGCTACCAACAAAATACTATGTACTATCTTGGCTAAGATAGTCAATGCAAACAGAACAGATTGGGATACAAAGCTGTTGACGGCTTTGTGGTCATACAAGACTTCATATAAAGTCACCACTAAGTATACACCATTCCAATTAGTTTATGGTAGAAGCTTTACTTCCAGTGGAGTTCTTGTTACCTACCATGAGGACTGAATGGGAAAGGAGAATGGAATTGGAAGATTCAATTAAGGTCAGGAAACATGAATTATATCATGTGGAAGAAGTACGTGCTCATGCAACAGATAACATGACCAGAATTTAGATGAAGAGGAAGGATCAATTTGATGAAGGTAAACTGAAAACTTTTTAAGACGGGTGATTTGGTTCTGTGGTTGCACAAGAAGGGGAAGATTAAGGCTTCTAAGCTTAAATCACCATGGAAAGGACCTTATGTCATACAGAAGATATATGATAACAACACCGCCAATAAGTTGAAGGGATACAGTGGTATCCATGACAAACCATTGCAGCACGATTTGCATATTGAAACACTGAAACAGTCACGGGCTGCACCGATAATACCAACGGAGCATGAAGCACTTGTTGTAAAGCCGAATGTGTATGACCTGAGCGGAGAACACAGGTGTTCACACAATTTCACGCCACACCACAGCATCAAGATTGCATATAGGGAATTTGTTCCAAGAAGGGAGTTTCTTTAAGACTCAAGGTTACGCTTGCACCAAAGCCGAGTACCCAGGGCTCAGAGAAGTTGGCCAAATCTTGAACATTCTGTTTGCCATGAAACAGAACCAACATTATTTGAGCAGATCATTCACAGAGGAGATACTAAAAGCTTTGAGGGGAGATGATGCAGAATTAATGTACAATGGTCTGGTGGAAGAGATGAAGAGGTTACAGGGCACTGCTGCTAAGTCTCAGATCATTGTGTCTGGCCCAGTCATTGCCCAAATTATTCTTGACTCTTGCATACTTGATGCGCAAGAATGTAAGGAGATATGAGTGTTTGAGGAAGCAACCACTGCAATGGAGGAGCAGGGCTCTTCACATAGTGAGGGTGGACTGGAGGGGCAACACCAGTCCAAGAGACAGAAGCGGAATATGACGGTAGTGGCAGATCCACTAGCTTCAAGGAAACCGCAAGATGATGTTTCCATAGCTCTTGTGCAGGATGGGGCACAACAGCACAAATGGCTGTTATTATTGGAAGCACGACCTTGGGATAGAGAAGAAGAAGTCACTTTGGTACCACAGCCAGTTGACTCAGTTGTCTCAGAGGTTCCACAGTTAGTACATGCTGTGACACCAGAGCCTATTACTCTTGATGGAAAAGGGTTGGACATTCCCATTACAGAGCAGGTTGTGGCAGAAATTGAGAAGGGTGATCTTCTCTATGAAAACTTTGGCTTGGTAAGGGAACCAGTGGCACCAGAGGTGCAGAGTTTGTCCGAGGAAATCCTTGCTGAGCGTGTAATACCCAAACTTGTGGCGGAGGTTCCAGGAGTGGAGTGTAGGAGCACTGCAACACCTGTGGAGGAAGAGGTCGTTTAGGAAGAGGATCTGGTGGGAACATGGCCTGAATGGTTGGTGAAACATCACATTGTGGAGGATCAGGGAGAACAGCAACAAGTTCACCATGATGACCCACAACACGCCATGCTTATGAGTTCCATAAGCAAGACACTCAATTTGTTAGGCACTTATGTGAAATCCCATGTTCCATCTACACAATTGGCAGCTTTGAGGGAGGAACTCAAGAAGGAGTTTGAGGCTAGAATTGCCACCGAGTGTGCAAACAAGGTAGATCAAGAGACCAACCTGAAGTTGCAAAAAGAATTGGAGGACACAAAGGCTGCCTTGCAGTTGGCTAAGGGAGATTTGATTGAAGCAGGTCTCGAGCAGGACAAGTTGCATGAAGCACATAAGCAACAGTTATACCAATTGCAGGTGAAGCATGATGGCAAGTTGCAGAAAGTGAACGTGCTACATACAGAGTTGGAGGCAGTTCATTAGAGAATGACCATACAATGTGCCACACTAACAACTACTCTAGAGCAAACTGCGTTAGAAGTTAACAGACAAGGAGAGAGATGTATGATGGCAGTACAGTCAGGTTGAGGCTGAGAAGGAGAGGTACATTCTGGAGTTGCAGCAAACACTCATGGTCCATAAGAATGAACTCTCTGCGGCTAACAAGGCTTGGAAGGAAGCCAATAATTTGATTGCTGCCTATGCGGCCCTGGTTGAACCTCATGTGAAGCGCATGGAGGCTTTACAGCAGCAGATAGATGTATACAGACTCAAGGAGGAGCAGACTCTCAGGGGTGCCACACAGGACATGGTGGATAATCACCTTATGCAAGTATGGTTAGCACAAGGGCCGATAGAAGGTAAAGCACCAAGGAAGCTCACCCAGGGTGAGATGAATGATCTTTGATTCTAGGTGCAGAACATTGCCATAACTACTATAGACAATGTCTATAGTAGGATAGCGGAGTTACAGGATGATGTGGAAGGCCTGCAGATTCAAGTGGATGACCTGAGTTCAAATATTGACAAGAGAGTCTTTATTCCTGAAGAGCAGCTGGTGGCTACTTATCTGCATGCCAGGACTTTGATTTTTTAGTCTTCTTCACAGGAGGTGCAGGAGTTGTCAGTGGTAGAAGGGCCAGTGGTGGCAATACCACAGCTTGTACAGCAAGTGCCTGTGCAGATAGCTGCCCCTGTTGCTACTATGGCAAAGCCACAACCTGAGGTTTGGGGGGATGCTGCTTTTAACCCACCTACGACTCCTGCTGCACGGGAGTACAGTCGGGCTATGATTATGCCCTTCAACCAAATTCCCATTGTGCTGGATTTGGCTTGGAAGGAATTTAGTCCTCCGCAGTCGTTGGCACATTACTACCAGATCATGCGCATTTGGTTGCCAGTGGCAACTCGGACTAAGGTTCTTCCGAACAATCGGCCCATTGAGGATCATCACTTTGCACGGTACTGGTCTGAGGCAGGCACCATGCTGAAGGAATTAATTGTCTTCCAGGTTGTACATGGGTACATCTACACCAAGACCAAGGAAGTATCTAGTATTGTCATGGGTTGTGGATTATAGTATGCTGTTTGTTTTATGGCACGTTATCAAATTGAGCAGTAGAAGATGCAATCACGATTTCTGAGTTATTCCATGGGGGATCATTGGGTCTTACCTTCAGTGCCACCTCATATGTACCTGTATGATGCAAAAGTTATGATGCAGAAGGATTCCCAACTTCGTTCATGGTTTAATTCGGCTTGGAACAATTTGGCAACAGAGAAATTCGGCCCTGATGATATTTTTTTTAAGGGACATGAAGCCTGGAAATACTTACACTGTTCCAAAGTCATTGGCACACCTCTCACCTATACGGCTAAGAAGTTCAGGGCGTTCACTCATTTCGCTTGCACGCGCTTACAACAAGTAGTACAGTTTAAGCTTCCCGACATGGTGGGACAACATTGTATGCCACGCATGATTCTGGAGAAGCCACTTAAAGTTTGGCCATTAAAACACCTAAGGGGGGATGATGATTCTGATACTACTGGTTCTTCAGGGGAATCTTTTGACATGGTAGAGGACTGTCGAGTGACTTTTACTCACCCATCCCTTCGCTATCCGAGGTGGAATGTCGCGGCCCTTTGCCTTGAGGGCAGGGGGTCGGGACACATGAGGGGCTGCCCCTGTGGTGGGGCAGCGGCAGCGATAGGTATGGGGGGCTGAAGCACCCTTGAGTGCCCAAGGCACTCAAGGAGGCGGAGGCGCTCACTAGGTGGAGTCCCGCACACCGGGTTGCGGTGGGGGTGGCTCCACAAGGGGTGGTGGTAGCTTAGCGGGACTTAGTGGGGGTGGCATAGGACTCACCATGGGGGCGGAGACCTCGTGGTGGGAGTCGTGGGGAGTCTTGGGACTCATCACGGTCCAGAGGGGCCGTGGTGAGTGGGCCAAGACTCACCGCGACTCATCACCGGGAGTCGAGGGTTTTCGTGGTGGTTCGCCATAAAATGGCATGGCTGGTTATGAACCCCCGCGGACAGCTACAGAAGTATATATAAGGGGAGTAGTGACCCCGAGAACGGTGCAAGCCCGTTGGTGACCAAAAACTAGTGAGTAAGCGAGCGAGCCGGAAAGCGACCAAAGAGTGGGGAGCTTCCGGACTGCCATCTACCAAAGGGAATTCTCCTAGGCCCAAATAGGTGGAGGGTTTAGTGGGAATCGAAGGGGGGACCGTTATGTCCCGGTGAGCAGCCGAAGCTCCAAGTTGGCCCGGGCGGCCAGGTTGGGAGTCAGGCGCGCGCATCAGAGCGAGTAACTATGACTTGAAGGGGAGCTTACAGAAGTGAGGTGCGCGACACTTGGTATCAGAGCTTAGAGTTCAGTATGCGATCGTCCTTGGGATTGGCCTCATCATGGGGTTGCCAAACTGCGCCAACAACCCTTCCCAAAAGGCTGCCGGCATGGGAGGCATCTGTTGGTCGGTCGGAGCTCTCACGGATTCCTCGGGCTTCGACTCCTCGGATTCCTCCCGCTCTTGAGCGGCCTCGCTTTCAGAACCCTGCGTCGCTTCCTCAAATGCCGCTTTGGTGACACGTCGCCCCATCGGGCTCACCAGGATCATCATCTTTTGGGCCGTTCCGCTTTCGCTTTGGCTTGTGTTGAGTGACGAGGATCGGGTGGAAGTGGCTCCCACCTATTTGAGGGGCTATGCTCAACAATGGTGGCAGAAACGCCTTCACGACCGAGGCCCAAGCCCGGAAACCTTGAACTGGAGTGGGTTCAAGGAATTGATGAAGAGACAGTTTGTGCCCCTCAACGCATCCTGGCTTGCCCGGGACAAGATGAGGAATTTGAAGCAAACAGATGACATTCGGGGGTATGTCCAAGCTTTCAATGTGCTGTTGCTCGAAGTCGCGGACATGGCAGAACCAGAAATGGTCTTCAACTTTGGCGGACTGGCCCCATGGGCCAGGCGGAAGTTGGAGGAGAAGCCACCCAAGACTTTGAACGAGGCAATTGAGAGGGCTGAATGTTTCTCGGATGTCCCTAGGGGTGAGAGACAAGGCCGTACGGAGCTGAACCACAAGAAGACCCGGCGGGAAGGTGACTCCTTCCGACCGGAAAGAAGTGGGATAGGCCACGCGGCGACAATGGCAAGTGGAAATCAAAGGGAGGGCCTTCACACGTCAAGGCGGCACCCGGTGCTTCGAAAGGAAAAGCGGGTGGAGCGGCTTATGGCAGACAGAAGGCAACCTTTGATGGAGTGTGTTTCAATTGCGGGGAGCCCGGGCACATGGCCAAGAAATGCACAAAACCTCGACAATTGAACATGACTCGGGCAACCACGGAGCTGTCGGAAGATACCATCAGTCGCTTGGTGGAAGCGGTGGTCGCCAGGACTTGCAAGGTAGGCAACTATTCTTGTGAGTTGTATCAGGAAACTGGCGCCCTGCGTAAAGGGAGTCAGTTATTGTTCGTGGATGGGATAATATCCGGAACTAACGTGTCGTTGTTGGTGGACACAGGAGCGTCGCACTCCTTCATGACGGCGGCGGAGGCGCGAAAGTTGGGACTCCCGACAAGTGACGTGGGGGCCTCTATTGAGGTGCGCTCTGCCAAAGGAGAACCTCAGTTGGCGACAAGGTTGGCGTTTGATGTTCCTCTTCAACTGGGGAGTTGGGAGGGACGTGAGAACTTCACCATCTGCGAGATCGATGGAGTGGATCTCATTTTGGGGATGACCTTTTTGAGCAAATCCAGAGCGGTCATAGATGGCCGCAAGAGAGTAGTCACGCTGCCATGTGGGAATGGTGGCGAGGTTTTACGAGTGTCGGAAACGCCCAAATCCGTGGGAGGGCGAATAAACCTTCTGTCAGCAAAGGAGTGGGCCGTGGAGGAGGCACACGAGCCCCAATTTTTGCTTTACATTAGAGAAGTGAAGGAGAAGGCGATGGGAGCCGAGCCCAGATTGGATCAAGGGGATTTTGGAGAAATACCAGGATGTGATGCCGGAGGATTTACCAAGCGGCTTGCCACCGCGAAGAGGAGTTGACCACAAATTGAGGTGATACCGGGATCGGAACCGCCTGCCAAGGCCCCTACCGGTTGAGCCACAGAGAGTTGGTCGAGCTGAAGACTCAGCTCAAGGATCTAATGTCAAAGGGGTACATCCGGCCGAGTAAGTCACCTTACGGAGCCCCGATGCTATTTGCAGACAAGAAGGATGGGACGCTGCGGATGTGTATCGATTACAGGGCTCTGAATAAGGTGACTATCAAAAACCGGTACCCTTTGCCAAGGATCGACGACCTCTTCGATCGGTTGGCAGGAGCGAAGTATTTCAGCCGGATCGACTTGCGCTTCGGCTATCACCAAATTCGGGTGGCGGAAGGAGATGAGGAGAAGACCGCGTGCAGGACAATGTATGGTTCATATGAGTTCTCGGTGATGCCTTTTGGGCTGACCAATGCACCAGCGACATTTAGCACGCTGATGAACAGCTTTTCCAGGAGTGGTTGGATGACTTTGTGATCGTGTACATCGACGACATCCTGGTGTACTCAAAAACAAAGGAGGAGCACCTGGAGCACCTAAAAAGGGTGTTCCAAAAATTGCGGGAAGGGAAGCTGTATGCCAAAGCTTCAAAGTGCGAATTTGGGGTCACAAAAGTGGAGTTCCTGGGGCATGTGATTACACAGGATGGGGTCAAAATGGATGACAGAAAGGTGAGGGCGATCTTGGACTGGGAGCCTCCGACTTTGGTCCCGGGAGTGCGATCCTTCCTAGGACTCGCCTCCTATTACCGGAAGTATGTGAAATTTCGCCAAGATTGCGGGGCCGCTGTCAGACCTTCTGTGTAAATCTAAAGTTCTGGGCATGGAACACCTTTTGCGGCCAAGCTTTGCTGAATTGAAGCAGCGGATGGCGGAAGCTCCAGTCTTGAAAATCCCGGAGTTCGATCGTCCGTTCGAGATACACACAGATGCGTCGGACTTCGCGATTGGGGGTGTACTGATGCAAGATGGACGCCCAGTGGCTTACGAAAGTAAGAAACTGAATGAAGTGGAGCGACGGTGGCCGACGCACGAGAAAGAGATGAAGGCGGTGGTACATTGGCTTG
Organism: Takakia lepidozioides; assembly: GCA_030704615.1. Lineage (NCBI taxonomy): Eukaryota > Viridiplantae > Streptophyta > Takakiopsida > Takakiales > Takakiaceae > Takakia > Takakia lepidozioides. The sequence continues at coordinate 24,447,178 of CM060734.1, read as the reverse complement.
AGCTTTGGCGCCACTATGTTGGTTCCAACCCAGTGAAGGTGTTCACGGACAATGTCACGGTGAAGTATTTTGCCACGCAGCCCAAGTTGTCCCCAAAACACTTAGGTGGCAAGATACTTTGGCGGTGTTCGACGTGGATATCCAGTACAAACCGGGACGAGACAACGTGGTGGCCGATGCTTTAAGTAGAAAGCAGCAGCTCTTGTTGGTGTACAAGAGCGAGACGATGCTCCAAAGGAAGATCCGGAAGGCTTGTCAGAAGGATGAGCTGGCGAAGTCCATGATGCAGGACTTAAGGATGGGGGTTAAATTGCAGTTCCACTTGCAAAATGGACTGCTCCGGTATAAGCAAAAGCGTCTCTACGTGCCGAAGGGAGGGATCAGAGATAGCCTCTTGAGAGAATGCCATGATAGCCCGCTTGCGGGCCACGGCGGAGCCAAGCGCACTGCGGCACTCTTGAAGAAGAGTATTTATGGCCCAAACTGAGGGAGGAGGCAGAGGAGTATGTCAAGACATGCACCACATGCCAAAAACCGGAGCGAGTACAAAAAGCAAGCGGGGCTGTTACAACCTTTGCCGATTCCAGAGGGGACTTGGGAGAGCGTCTCGATGGATTTCATGACTGCTATGCCGCTGTCAAAAGGATTCGATGCAATCATGGTGGTGGTGGATAGGTTCAGTAAAATGGGCCATTTCATCCCCACCAAGGAGACGACAAACGGCGCAGGAGACAGGGCGACTTTACTTCGCCACGTCTTAAAGCATCATGGAGTCCCGAAGGATATTGTCTCGGACCACGATCCAAAGTTTACGAGTAAATTTTGGAGGGCACTTTGGAAGAAGATGGGGACGAGGCTGAAGATGAGCACCGCCTTCCGACCTACGACCGACGGCCAAACAGAAAGAGTGAATTCCGTAGTGAAGCAGTTCTTGCGGAATTACGTGTCGGCAGACCAAACAGACTGGGTGGAACACTTAGACGCGGTAGAGTTCTGTTATAATAACATAGAACACTCCGCAACGGGAGTTTCCCCTTTCGTAGTGGTCTATGGAAAAGCACCTTTGGTGCCGACAAGTTGGGCCCAGGACGTTGAGGAACCGGCAGTAGCGGTGGTACTGGAAGAACGCGAGCGTTTGTTGAAGCTCGCAAAGTACAACATTGCCAAAGCTAGGAAACGGTATGAAAGGCAGGCGAATCGAAAGCGGGGGAAGTGAAGTTTGAGGCAGGCACAGAGGTCTGGTTGAACATCAAGAATTTCCGACTACCTCCGGAAGTGAGTCCAAAGTTCGTACCTCCGTATGCGGGACCCTTTCGCATTCGGAAGGTTATGAATGAGGATGTGTATGAATTGGAGCTGCCGGCAAACAGCAAGGTGCACCCAGTATTCCATGTCTCCCTTTTGAAGCCTACTTCAAAGATGAAGCGCGTCCGAATCGGCATCAAGTGTTGCGTCCGCCACCTATGCTGTTGGATCATGAAAATAAACCTGAGTACGAGGTGGAGGCAATACTTAAGTCGAGGAGGTTCAAGAACCGAGAAACGGAGTATCTCGTCAAATGGAAGGGCTATCATAATGTGGAGGCATCTTGGGTGCGTGCCTCAGAAATGGGAAACGCATCCGAGGCGGTCGCAGCTTTCGAAGGGCGACCTCAAAAGCGGAAGAAGCGTTGATGGGGACATCAACCTTGGAGCGTGGGGAAGGAAATGCATGCTTAGCCCGGCTTAGCTAGCTTAGGGATCCGATTGCAAAAACTTGTATTGTACAAAACGTGCTATAAATGAAATGGATTCCAAATGTTGTGCGTCCTATTTTGTTTGGAATGGTGATGCATGGTATGGTTGGCTAGTGTGTAGAATGCATGCTAGCTTATAAAAGTGGGAGAGGTAAATTGGATTAATCGTGTGTTTGCATAGTGCCAAAATTGGGTGACCCCCATCCGAGGGGCAAGGAAACTTGCGCCTTCTTTGGGAGTTCACGTGCTAGTGCGCACCTGGTGCGTGCGCGTACTATACTGCGCTACCGAGGGGGTTGCCTTGTAGTGCGGGCTAACGCGGAAGCTACGTGCTTCCGATCACGTACTATAATCGTGTAGCCTCGGACGAAGTCGTAGTGCGGCTTCGGCGTGTTCCCGTACCTCAGGCCAGCATTCCAAGGCGGACCCAATTGTAGTGATTGGGGCGCACGGTTGGTTCAAGGTTATCTTCCTAGTCAAAGAGGGTTCCAGGGAACCCTTGCTCAAGGTGATGCCAAAAGCGGCATCATGAGCAATCGCAAGCAATGTTGTTGCAGTAAGGCGATTCGATCCTCGGGGAGGATCGTTCCTTGGCCTTGAAGTAGGCCAAGAAGAGTGCACTGGGAGGAGCTGGAGAGGCTCCACCCTTGGCCGGGACTTGGAGGAAGTCGGCCAAACTAGCTAGTGGAGAGTAGAGTCAAGTGTGGGGTTTGGTTCTTTGCCATGGGACGCCATGGTACGGAAACAAACTCCTTGATGTGGGACGCCACAACTTGGATGTTCGTTTCTACAAAATGGACAGGTCGATGAGGACATCGACTCCCTGTTGGTAGGGGTGTGTGTCGCGGCCCTTTGCCTTGAGGGCAGGGGGTCGGGACACATGAGGGGTTGCCCCTGTGGTGGGGGCAGCGGCAGCGATAGGTATGGGGGGCTGAAGCACCCTTGAGTGCCCAAGGCACTCAAGGAGGCGGAGGCGCTCACTAGGTGGAGTCCCGCACACCGGGTTGCGGTGGGGGTGGCTCCACAAGGGGTGGTGGTAGCTTAGCGGGACTTAGTGGGGGTGGCATAGGACTCACCATGGGGGCGGAGACCTCGTGGTGGGAGTCGTGGGAGTCTTGGGACTCATCACGGTCCAGAGGGGCCGTGGTGAGTGGGCCAAGACTCACCGCGACTCATCACCGGGAGTCGAGGGTTTTCGTGGTGGTTCGCCATAAAATGGCATGGCTGGTTATGAAACCCCCGCGGACAGCTACAGAAGTATATATAAGGGGAGTAGTGACCCCGAGAACGGTGCAAGCCCGTTGGTGACCAAAAACTAGTGAGTAAGCGAGCGAGCCGGAAAGCGACCAAAGAGTGGGGAGCTGTTCCGGACTGCCATCTACCAAAGGGAATTCTCCTAGGCCCAAATAGGTGGAGGGTTTAGTGGGAATCGAAGGGGGGACCATTATGTCCCGGTGAGCAGCCGAAGCTCCAAGTTGGCCCGGGCGGCCAGGTTGGGAGTCAGGCGCGCGCATCGAAGCGAGTAACTATGACTTGAAGGGGAGCTTACCGAAGTGAGGTGCGCGACATAGAAACTCCAAGATAGAAGAGTTGGATATCTCTAAGCACTCAGCTCGCTCAGAACAATCAGTCATGACCTACAGCTAGTGAGTCATGGTTGTGCTTCCTATTTGTATTCCTTCTTGCCTTCATGTTATCAATTTACCTTACCGTGTCTACTGAAGCATCAGATTGCTTCAAAGTTCTAATTAATCATGCATTCATTCCACAACTTCACTCATGTCTCTCTACACAGTATATTTGTATCGATTCAGTATCGGATTAAGATTAATCATGTATCATGCCTATGCCATGGTGTCCCTAATCTACCCTACTATATAATTTTACAGCTTGCATAAGCCTCAATCAAGTCATTATCTCCCTTCACTGTTTCCGCTCTCCATTACGTCTCCTCCTCTCCAAAACAAGTCGCCCTCCTCAAGAAATGATCCTCTTCCTGTTGCCGCCCTGCCTAATCTACTCGCAAGCTGTTCTAACCACCTAACTAACTAACCGTCACCCCTGAAGTAACACGTTCCCTCTGCAGATGTCGTTCCCACGCAGTCGTTCCATGTCAATGATAACTGTTCCCCATGTACACTGTGACAGGCTGTGTCAAGCTGTGCCGAGCTGTGACTAGCTGTGTAAAGCTGTGTCGGGCTGTGTCAGACTGTGTCTGGCTGTGATAGACTGTGACGGGCTGTGTAAAGCTGTGTCGGGCTGTGACTGGCTGTGCGAAGCTGTGTTCGGCTGTGTCTGGCTGTTATAGACTGTGACAAGCTATCTACCCCCCCCTAAAGCCTGCGCCTGCCACCCCTAAGGCTCATGTTGGTCTCAGTCTACCATTCATAAGTCTGCGCAAGAATTAAGGGTACCCCACAGAACCCGTAAAAGTGTCTAAGTCCCAAGTAGCCCTCTAACATTACCCCTTCCCCCTCTCAAAAAGCCGTGTCCTCACGGTTTACTGTTTGGGATCAGCAAACCTTTGTGAGCAAGCACCCTTCTGTCGGTGAGAGTCTCGTGAAGGACTCCATGTGCGAGCCCGAGTCCTGTCACTGGCTGATGGAGGCGATTGAGCACGACTTGGAAATGTTTGACCCTCCTTTGGCTGATAACGAGGTAACCTCTCAGGCATAGGAGATCCCCGTCGTTTCTTCTCTCCCATCTAAAGTGCATAGTCCTCTGCCATGTCAAAAGAGTCCTCTAAAGAACCAGTAGTATCAGAATCCTCGTCCCCCCTTAGGTGTTTTAACGGCCGAACTTTAAGTGGCTTCTCCAGAATCCTGCGTGGCATACAATGTGGGCCCACCATGTCTGGAAGTTTAGACTGTACGACTTGCTGTAAGCGCTTGCAAGCAAAATTAGTGAACGCCTTGAACTCCTTAGTCGTATAGGTGAGAGGTGTGCCAATGACTTTGGAACAGTGTAAGTATTTCCAGGCTTCATGTCCCTTAAAGAAAATATCATCAGGGCCGAATTTCTCTGTTGCCAAATTGTTCCAAGCCGAATTAAACCATGAACAAAGTTGGGAATCCTTCTGCATCATAACTTTTGTATCATACAGGTACATATGAGGTGGTACTGAAGGTAAGACCCAATGATCCCCACTGGAATAACTTAGAAATTGTGATTGCATCTTCTGCTGCTCAATGTGATAACGTGCCATAAAACAAGCAGCATAGTATAATCCACAGCCCATGACAATACTAGATACCTCCTTGGTCTTGGTATAGATGTACCCATGTACAACCTGGAAGACAATTAATTCCTTCAGCATGGTACCTTCCTCAGACCAGTACCTTGCAAAGTGATGATCCTCAATGGGTTGATTGTTCGGAAGAACCTTAGTCCGAGTTGCCACTGGCAACCAAATGCGCATGATCTGGTAGTAATGTGCCAACGACTGCGGATGACTAAATTCCTTCCAAGCCAAATCCAGCACAAATGGGAATTTGGTTGAAGGGCATAATTATAGCCCGACTGTACTCCCGTGCAACAGGAGTCCTAGGTGGGTTAAAAGCAGCATCCCCCCAAACCTCAGGTTGTGGCTTTGCCATAGTAGCAATAGGGTCAGCTACCTGCACAGGCACCTGCTGTGGTATTGGTACTACTGGCCCTTCTACCACTGGCATCTCCTGCACCCCCTGCGAAGAAGACTGAAAAATTAGAGTCCTGGCATGTAAATAAGTAGCCATCAGCTGCTCCTCAGGAACAAAGACTCTCTTGTCAATATTTGAACTCAGGTCATCCACTTGAGTCTGCAGGCCTTCCACATCCTCCTGTAGCTCCGCTATCCTACTATAGACATTGACTATAGTAGTTGTGGCAATGTTTTGCACCTAGAATCAGAGATCATTCATCTCACCCTGGGTGAGCTTCCTTGGTGCTTTGCCTTCTACCGGCCCTTGTGCTAACCATACCTGCATAAGGTGGTTATCCACCAAGTCCTGTGTGGCACCCCTGAGAGTCTGCTCCTTTCTGAGTCTGTACACATCTAACTGCTGCTGTAAAGCCTCCATGCGCTTTGGATGAGGTTCAACTAGGCCCGCAGCTGTATTCAAATTCAAGGTTTGGTAAGGGTCCTTCTTTATCAATGGAGCATGGTTGTCATCAGCCGAATCATACCACGCGATATCCTTCGACATGGTGGCCTCTTCCCACTCAGATTCATGCTACACCATATAAGAAGATCGGGCTCCCTCCCATTGCAAGATAGCATGATCAGAGTCACTATCAAAATCACCATGCCAAGGGTATTCTCTCCTAGATTAGCACAACGGTGGATCCGCCGGCTCCTGTATGTTTAGTTTAGGTGACAATGGTAGGGCTTGAAGATCACCTATCTAAATCAATCACTATCGGTGTCACTGGTCCTCTCGTCAGCTTCGTCAAGAGTAAACTCAGATTCTATCTCATAATGCGTCTCCCCATGATATGCCTAACTTGGGTACATTTGCAACCCACCACCTTTTGTTCTCCTTTTTTTCCCATTCCCAGAGTCAAAGTGCATTTCCCCCAATCATTTTTAGCCTTAGATTGGAATAACCATGGTCGTCCTAATAAGATGGGGTAAGAATAGGCCGAGACATTAAGTCGGAAGACCACATAATCAATGGAATACTCAATAACAGCAATTATAGTTGGGACGCAGTCAGGACGCCCATTGGTTTGACACGGCTTTGATCGGCCATCCGTAACACCAATCGAGTGTGTTCTGTAAACCACCAAGTCCTAATATCTCCATTGTGTCGGAACTCATTAGATTGACACTAGAACCACCGTCAATTTGAACTCCAGTAATAACAACGCCATCTATTGTTACATCAAGGACGGGGGCACCTGGATCCGGATTGAGTGTGGATATACTCACTTCATGGACGATGTTATTCATTGCCTATTTCCGCACTAGAGATGACTACAAAGAAGCCCGACATTGAGGTGCAATAGCCAACAGCTGCCGCAAAGAAATAGCAGGTTGCAACGTGTCCAGGTCTTTAAGTATATCATAATGAACCAAGCCTTTAGTCAGTGCCATGACCCTTTTTCGTCGAGACCCCTTGGGGGTCCTATCTTGCCATTGCCTATTTTCGGACCAGTATACTTCCCTCTATTTCTCCGCTGGACTGGCTCCGTTGTGGATTGGGGTATCACAACTGAGATGACAGAATCCGGGTCGATAGGGTCCATGATCATGGAAGGTGGATGGACAACCAAACTAGGCGATATCATCGTTGGTATCGGATGAATATCGGGCATAATGGGCAAAGATCGCTGTACCTCCTCAATTGGCTTGGACTTCATGCTATCGGGGGTTTTTAAGGTAGAGTCTTCCATGATAGGGTCCATCGGCAATAACTTACGAGCTCTGGTGGTAACCCCTTTAACCATGGGCTTATCTGTCTCAGCATTAAAATAATAAGATTGCAAAGGGGTATCGGCTGCTTCCATCTTGCCTTTGCCTTTCAAGGTGGCTATTTTATCAGCCAAATTCATATCACTCACACATTATTGCACTGTTACTCGGTTCACAACTCGATTGGTATTAGTGTTTCCAAAAGAATGTGACGGCCCTCCAGTTGGTGGTACTGGTCCTGAATCAAGAAGTGGAGGGATTGATGAAGTTTGCTAATGGATGGGATTTTGGGGATATGGACTCTCACATTGTTCAACAGTATGTCCCTGACCTCCACAACGCTCACAAAGCGGGATATAATCAACCGGGGCTTTTGGATTAGGGCATTCGCTAGCAATATGTCCCATCTCATGACAACGATAGCAAATCGGGTATTGACCATTCCTCAATCGTCGAGCAGGCGGCCGATAAGGAGTATTAGTTTGTTGTGGATACATCTGCTGTCGTTGGCCTCCTCCGCCCCCATAGGTTTGACCATAAGCTCCCTGAGGTGGTATCCCCCGCACTTGCTGTCGAATAGGCTGATTAGCCGACTGGTACCAGCTCTGGGGTCCTCGAGTTGGTCTCCAGGGTTGCTGAGTCTGAGGAGGTTGGTCAGACCATTGAGCAACCACATGCTGGTTAGCAGATGGTGGGGCCAACCCCATTTGATTGACATCCCAACCCGTCCTTGATTTATTCTTTATTGGGGTTAGACCCATAGCCGATTGTAAATGCCAACATTGTAATATCACATGTTATGTTTTACCACAATAACCACATTTAGTAGCAACTCCATTAATGGGATTGGTCACTGGGCCCACTGGGCACTCATTAGCAAGATGTCCATGAACCTGGCAATTAGAACACCACATATTGGATCGCTGATTATTTGGCTTGGGTCTCCCTTCTCGTCTAGAAGCCAATTGAACGGAGAGTTCCTCCATTTCCTTAGTTAAAGCAGCAATATGCCCTTCTTGCGGGTCAACTACGACACCAGCTGGTAGTCGATTTTGCAAGGATACAGGGGCAACTCTTATACCCAGCCTCTTGATCTATCGAGTTTGAGTGTAGTAGGGACAGTGGTGGAGGACTTAGTGAGGCTATGGCCACTATCACATCTTGTGGCTACCTGGACTTAGAGGGACTTAAGCGCCAGCTAGGGGGGCGATTGTGATGGACTAGTGGTTGCGCTAGTGGTGGCTAGTGGCAGCCTAGTGGTTGGACTAGTGGCTGCGCTAGTGGTGGACTAGTGGCAGCCTAGTGATGGACTAGTGGCAGCCTAGTGATGGACTAGTGGCTGCACTAGTGGTGGCTAGTGGCAGTGGCTAGTGGTAGTGGTGGCAGCCTAGTGGTTGGACTAGTGGCTGCACTAGTGGTGACTAGTGGTTGTCTAGTGTGGCAGCCCTAGTGGTGCACTAGTGGTGGACTAGTGATAGACTAGTGTTTGGTGTGCACATATGTTGTGTGGTTTTGGACAGCGATGTAGTTGTGTAGCGATATGTATGCGCACGACAACTTCAATGGACAGGTGGAGATGCGTGCGAAGCCACCTCCGTTCATACCGGTTGAACAAGAGGCCGCTGGTGTTGAGGCTGAAGGTTATGACCTTGACCCCCGTGCTTTTCCCGATGCTGAAGTTCATCCAGCCAAGGTTCATGGTATCAAAAGGCGCAGCTGCCAATGGGATTTACCATACTAGAAGGTACCCCCTGCACTTGTACTTGTTTGAGTTCAATGTTCTTTGTAAATGGAAAAGGTAGTGCCCATGTAATGGTTACTTCTTACTTTCCGTGTGGTAAAGTAGCAGTACTGCATGTAATTTGGACTTCACATTAATAACTCGTGGAGTGGTAAGAGGTAGTATTCATGATGCTTAGGAAGTTGTTGACATCACTTGAGAGGCTAATAATGCACTAAATGAGTTGTTTGAACCACTAAGGAGGGACTGTCATGCATCACAGCCACTTTAGACATGGATGTATATAGTGCTCATAAAATAATCTGATTTATATAGGACTGCAATCTGTCGGAATGTTCCTGAAATGGTGTCACCAATTGCAGGATCTGTTGCAATGCTACTTACTGGATCCCATACATTGCGAAAATAATTTTTGTGAAAACTTGTTGAAGACGATTTTCGGAGTGAAGGACACGGTGAAGGTGAGGAACGACATGGAGGTAGTCGGCATCAGACGTCACTTGTGGCTTCGGCCTGATCCACAGAACCCTTCACGTATCATGAAACCAGCAGAGTGTATGTTCTCACTCCCGTTGAAATCACGATATTTCTTGATACTTTGGGGGCTATCAAAAGTCCTTCAGGATTTGCATGTGCATTTCAGAAACACAGACACCCGTCTAGGAAACATTTGGCGAGTATGAAGTCCCATGATTATCACGTTTTAATGCAACAGATTTGACCTGTGTGTATTTGTCATTGCATGGCTCCAGGCCCACATGGGGTCATTATGCGTGTGAGTTGCATTTTCCGCCGGATTTGTGCCAAAGTATGGGACCCTAATGAAATTGATTCATTGCGTGAGGATGTTGCTATAACCTTGTGTCTATTAGAGAAAGAGTTCCCCCCTTCTTTCTTTGATGTCATGACCCATTTGCTAGTTCATCTCGTAGATGAACTAGACACATGTGGTTCGGTGTCTTCACGGTGGATGTATCCCATGGAGCGTTACATAAAAGATGCAGCACATTTGTATCTACTGAACAATACCAATGTGATGGTTCCTTGGGTGCAGTCAGTTTTTCTTTTCATTGCACCTTATTCATATCAAGATCAATTGCAATTCGGACTGTCACCAGTGTAATAAAACCACCCACAAAGTCACAAATGTCAATGGTTCATCGTGATTATAACCACTTCTGTAGTAACTGAATGTCTGAGTGAGTGACTTTTTGGAAGAGCATGTTCATTTACAAGTCATTCTGCTCACTCATCCAGTGGTTTGAAACAGTGGTTTTCAAAGTATCATTCATGCTAGGTATTTTTTGCAAAGCAATGCAACACTTCATTGCTAACATGTGTCATTCTTGTTGCCATTTTGTGACAGAAAGTATGCAACAGAGAAGGCACAGTTCACAGCAGACAGAGAGACATGTGCTCGTGAGTGGCATGCCAATCGTCGACGACACCGCAGCCTTCCGGTGCCATACCCTCAACATTTGTTGGAGTTTCCACCCCTTCCGGTATGGATACGCCGTGCAGTCCAGGCCCATGTCTCTGAGCATAGTGTTGAGGATACGGATGTAATTCATTTGTTTGTACTACTCCCCCCTCATTGAGATCAGCTTCATTTCGTAGCATGAAGGCATATGGAAATCATTATCGAGTGGATGACATGGAGAGTCGTCTTCTTGTCTCTTTCGATTCCGGAGTTGCATCCGTCTTCCAGCAACAAAGCAGAAATAGTGTGCGTGATATAAATCCAGTCATGTCACCATTAGAGTATGTTGGGGTCATCAAAGAGATCTTGAAACTGGATTATGGATGAGTGCACCCCATTGTATTTCGTTGTGTTTGGGTGAGGGCCAACCTCGTTGGACAAAATGCTACAATGAAGCGGGATTCGTATGGTATTCTACTTGCGGATTTTTGGAGGATGTTACCCCCCAATAATCAGCCGTTCATCTTTCCATCTCAAGTTGAACATGTGTTCTTTTCGGATGAGTCCCCAAGTTTGGAGTGGAAGGTAGTCCTTCGGAAGGATCCAAGAGCAAAAAAGATTGTGGTGGACATAGATCAATGTGACATTGGAGAAAATGCAGATTTCGATGGCCTTCAGGCACCGTTTACCTTATCAGATCAGCCAATACCTACATCATTAGATGGTGCCACGGCTCTAAATAAAGAAGACCTGGCTATGTTGGCTACCATTCAAGCGGCATTTGTGCAACCAACCACTATTCCAGTTGAGCAAAGTGATTCAGAGGGTGACGAATATGTTTCAGATTCAGAATAAAGTTTATTGTTGGAACCATATGTTCAATAGCATCATCCTACAATGGTCTGAACACTTGTCTGTTTTTCAAAGTCTATCACAGCTGCACAAACCACTTAAAGTTTTTCATGTATCACCAAAAAAGTGGCACCAATCACTGTTGTGTAGGCAACCACTCATGAGCGACCACTAGAATAGTGGTTCCAATTACTGCAGTGTCTTTCACCACCCACTCTCCACCACTGTCATAGTGGTACAATCAATGAGGTATCTTAAACCACTCAAGATCAACGTGCACCACTGTCACGTCCACGTGGAATATCATATTAATTAATTAAAATATATTTCCAAATCATAAATCATAAACAAAATTTGAATTATTACACGTGGAGTAGCAAGTGGTTTCAACCAATTCCCATCACTGAGGTGTCTATAACCACTCACAATATACCACTGCACCCGTCCACCTGGGATATTATATTTATTAACTATCATATATTACCAAATGAAAAATATAGATAAATAAAAATTATTACACGTGGAGTACTGAGTGGTTGAAACCACTTCAAACCACGGTCTGTGATGCCACCATGGCATTTCATCGGGATTAACCACTGACAAGTGGTTACGAGTGGTTTGTAGAGTGGGAAAAGACAGTAGTGGTTAAAGGGCCAGTGGTTATTCCACGTTTTTCTTCTAGTGAGGGTTTGCATGGACAGCTGAGTGCCAACATGTCTTCGAGGAACTTACATTGTCAGTAACAACTACACCTGTGCTGATTAACCCACATTGGCATACGGTATTTCATGTACGCTGTGATGCTTCAAGAGAAGCTTTGGGAGCTTTGTTAGCCCAAAACGTCACAGGAAACATAGACTCACATGTGTACTATGCTGCAGATTGTTGAACAGTGCTGAGAGGAACTATAGCACTACTGAAAGAGAAGCTTTGGCAATGATTTATGCAGTCAAGAAGTTGAGGCATTATTTATTTAGAAGGAAATTTATGTTTTATGTGGATCATCAGGCTCTGATTTATTTGGTGAACAAGCCTTTGATAAGTGGAAGGATAACAAGGTGGTTGATTATCCTGCATGAGTTTGAATTCAAAGTTATTTACAAACCTGGACGGTTGCATCTTGTGGCAGATCACTTGTCACGCCTCGCAACAAGAGAGCCCGTCACAGGAGTGGATGATCGACTACCTGATGCTAGTTTATTTGCAGTAGAGGTAGGGGCTGATGACTGGATGGATTGGCAGTGGCCAATCAAATATTATTTGACTCATGGACAGTGTCCACCTAGTTATGGAAAGGAGCAGAGGAAGAGAATAGCTATCAAGGCATTACCATACACTATGATAGGAGGAAGATTGTATACGCTAGGAACCTGATGGAGTTCTGAAAAGATGCTTGTACCACCATGAAGTCAATAAAGTTTTGGAAGAAGTTCATAAAGATGTGGCTAGAGGCCACTTTGGAGAAGAGACTACCAGTAGAAAAAAAATATTGCTTGCAGGTTACTGGTGGCCTACTTTGTTTAAAGATGTACACAAGTATTGCAAGAGCTGTGATGAGTGTCAGAGGCTAGGACCTTTGCAAAGATATGGAAAGATGGCTTTGCATCCTACAATGCCTATTGAACCATTCCAGAAATGGGGATTGGATTTTGTTTAGCCAATCAATCCACCAGCCAGGAATACACAGAACAAGTATATAATCACAGCCACTGATTATACCACAAAATGGGTGGAAGCTAAGGCTCTGAGAGACAACACAACTAAGTCCACAGCAAGGTTCATATATGAGAACATTATCACAAGATTTGGCTGTCCCTTGGAGTTTATCAGTGATCAAGGAAGTCATTTTATCAATGAGACCATTGAACTGTTGACTAGGGAGTTAATGATTGTGCACAAGAAGAGTACAACTTATTACCCACAGGGTAATGGGCAGGCAGAGGCCACCAACAAGATATTGTGCACTATATTGGCTAAGATAGTCAATGGTAACAGAACAGACTGGGATACAAAGTTATTAACAGCTTTGTGGTCTTACAGGACATCATACAAAGTTACTACAAGGTATACACCATTTCAATTGGTCTATGGCATGGAAGCTTTACTTCCAGTGGAGTTCTTGTTACCAACCATGTGAACTGAATGGGGAATGGGAATGGAATTGGAAGATTCAATCAAAGTAAGGAAACATGCATTATACCATGTAGAAGAAGTACGTGCTGCTGCAACAGATAACATGTCTAGAATTCAAATGAAGAGGAAAGATTGGTTTGACAAAGGCAAACTAAAAACCTTTAAGACAGGAGTTTTGGTACTGTGGTTGCAGAAGAATGGGAAGATTAAAGCCTCAAAGCTTAAGTCACCTTGGAACGGACCTTATGTCATACAAAAAATGTATGATAACAATACGGCCATGTTACAGACAATCAACAAGGAAATGCCTGGTAGGGTTAATGCCAACAAGCTCAAGGGATACAGTGGTATCCATGATAAGCCATTACAGCATGATTTGCACCTCCAGGCACGGACACAGCCACGAGACGCACCTGTAGCACTAGAAGAACATGAGATATTGGTCATAACGCCGAGAGAGAGAAGACTCCGGCCGTAGCCGGCGTAACTAAGAGCCACTTTGCCTTACGACTACTGCCCCTTTTCGGGGGTGGGCCCTATAAAAGGAAGGGTGTTCTGTGGGACACCAGGTAACCAAGGAGAGAGAGAGAGAGAGAGGGGAGGGCTGCTATGAAACCCCTAAGTTCCCAGGGGGACCCTGGGGAACCCAGGGTGTACTAGGAGGGCTAGCTTCAAGTTGGCGTTTGTTGGTGATGATGGCTGTAAGGGAACAAAGTGCTATAAGATGGATTGCTTCGAAACATTGGTGGATTGGGAGAATGGGTATTTTGAAGTTATCATGTAAATAATTGATACTAGCGTTGTGTATGCCGCCTCGGGTTTTGGCAGACTTTGGTGACAGTGGATGGAATCAGAGTGCTGTCCTAATTCTGGGTTTGGGTGGTATGGCTGAACGAGATATGATGTCGTGTTTGCTGCATGAATTCTAGGCTGTCATTGTCAGTTGCTAGCAACAAGGCAAGGATATATGCATGATTTGTGAAGAGGCATGGATAGCTGAAGGAGCAGGGATGAAGTGTGGGTTTTGATTCATCCAAGAGGGCCGGATTTCAAGCTTCAGATCACCTATGACTCCCTGTGGAAGGATACCTACAAGAAAACCTGCATAGATAGATGGTCAACTGAAAGCCGCAGCAGCATTGGCACGATTGATAAAATCAGGCATTGCTCATGAAGGCACCTTCTTCAACACGTTTCACCCTGTTTTTCCCTCTGATCAAAATCGGCCCTAAATGTTGAATTTTGCAAATGAGCTGGTTGACCTTAAATAGTTTGGACTGACTTTGACATGATACTGCCAATGTGACAATAGGATTAGTATCCAGAAACAGGTAACAGAGACGAGGAAAAGCTGTGGAATGAATACTTTTCTGACCCAGTCAACGGTGGGACAATCGAGCAAAAAGGTGAATGCTTGTTGGATTACAAAGAGTAACAGATGCAATTGAGCATAGGAATTAGAGTGATAAGTTGAGTTGGGTGTTTCCTAGAACAGATGAAGGCTGTCATTATCAGCGTCTAGCAGCAAAGCAAGGATGTATGCATGATTTGTGCAGAGGCATGGATAGGTGAAGGAGCAGGGATAGAGTGTGGGTCCATATTCATCCAAGAGGGCCGCATTTCAAGCTCCACATTACCTACGATTCCTTGTGGAAGGATAGTTACAAGAAACCTGCATGGGTAGATGGTCAACTGGAGTCCAGAAATAAATAATGCGAATATATAATTACCCTCGGTATAGAGAGTTATGGTTATTTTAGAGGAGAGATATTCTAGTGTAAATATTAGTTATTCAGTAAACAACAAAAATTAATTTCAATTAACCAACTTTATTATTTCTTTTCTTTTTGAATAATTTTATGTACATGTTTAAAAGATAGAGATATTGATTTATTTAGTTGTTACTAGTACCCATTAAGTTAGGTGAGTCAAGAATATATAATCAATTAGATCATTCTAAGGAAAAGATCAGCCCAACAAACAATATTAATATAACCAAAATAAAAGAAGAGAATCAAAACCAACTACAGGAATGGCTAATGGAATTTGAAACCCCAACCTCGAATGCGCGAAATAAATCACTAACCAATAAGTCCCTCAAGTTATATTCAAAAAAAACCTTCCTACCTAAGTACTTATAGGGCTATTAGAAGGATTCTGAACAAATAAGCAAAACTAAGCAAATTGCGGCCGGCAAGAGTTGAATACCCAACCTCGGAAGTTTAAACTACCAGACTAACCATCAGACTAATCTAGAGATATTGTTGCAAGAAGGTTTATTTTAGTTATTTAAACACAATAGTCAAATCTCACTCTTTAACATGGCCTGGCAGTTAGAATTCCCTGTTTTCAAAAATCCATAAGTCCCTACTAGGTTCTTCAATTCACTTTATGTAAAACAGAAGCTCTAACCTAAGCTTTACTCAACAAGATCTTGGAATTAGTTTGTGAATCAAGGTCCATAAAAAGGGTTTAGCTCAAATCGTTCAAACATATATGTCTTTGTAGAATCAGTGCCATGGATATGACTAAGTCCCAAATTCTGCTAGCATATACTGCCTACTTTAGAAATTAATATCTCTTAACCCAGGCAATAATTACTAGAACCACTAACTTCTAGTGCTGTAGTAATCTTAATTTTATGACTCAAATAAGACTTCACTCAGATATCTTACTAGCAAAAGTAAATAGATCAAATCGTATCAGCCAAACATAATTCTACACCATAGACTTTTGTTGCTCCAGTTTAAAAACAACTACCTTCAAACCTTCCTATTTTATGATCCCTGGCTTCGATCTGGCTAATCTTAGGTCTTATTGGAAGTATTAGCCTTATTCTCTGCTATCAACAAGAACTAACATAGAAAACTTCCAAGAACATATTCTAAAGCAGAGCAATTTTGTATAAAAGAAATGAGAACCCTTTCCTACATGAAAAATGACAAGTCCCCAACATCTGTAATTGTGTGCCAGTGTAAGAAAGACTGATTTCAAAAATTAATTTATGTGGATATAAGGCTCTGATTTCACTATTGTCAGGTTTTATTGGGAGAATTATCCTTTCTCTCTGCTATAAAAAAGAACTAGCATGGAAATAGGTCAATAGGACCCCACTAGAGCAGATCTATTTTGCCAACAAATGAGCAGAATCCTAAAGCCAAGGACTTGAAAAGCAAAACAAGAACTGGACGTCCTACCAGCCCTTGTCTACATTAGCGTTACACTTGACACTCCGAGAGGGTTGATTAGATCAAGTCATCACTTCATTCAATTACAAAGCGGAAAGAATTAGATACGATTGCAAATCTGGAACAAAATAGTTGTAACTTTGAGTCCATCACTCACTACTACTGATTCTCTCTCCATCTTTGTGCTCTCCAACTCCAACGGCTACCCTCCACCGTGCTCTCTACATCGTGCTAGTCGCTCACTGGTTCTCTCTCGATTGATACTACTTGCTTCCCCACTCCCCCAAACCTCTTTTTATGCTTCTGTTGGGCCAATAGGAAAATTAGGAATTAATCATTAAATTTAATGGGAAGCTTGTTGGCCAAGCAAACCTGGATACTTCTGATTTCATCCATCCTGGTAATGTCATCCCTTTTGCATCCATCCTATAAATTCATCCAGCATGTGCTCTCTCATCCGTCCGCTGATTTCATCCATTTTCATTCTTCCTCATAATTTTCATCCATCTGAAACTTTTATCCATCCAGGGACATTACCAACTTAAGTTGGTACATGACCAACTTACATTGATACATGAGCCATTTTAAGTCATCATGAATGTTGCTCCTCATCCATGTCATTCATCCGTTTGGGAAGTGGGGATCGCTACCCTTGATCAACCAATATCCAGCGGTTCATATTTATCCTTGTTTTCCCATTAGCTCCATTTCCCGTGCTATGTTGAGATCGGGGAGAGGTTCCCATGCTTGAAGTAGCGAGTTGTAGCGCTTGATTGCTTTGAGAGTCGTCTATTGGTGAGACTTCCAGTACAAATAGACATATTTGCCCACATTTGCTGAGTAAAAAAGACATCGATCTTGAATCATTCTTGGCGTTGAAGACTATTCGTTGAGTTCTAAATCATACCTCCATACCATGTAGCCTCTAGGGTATTGTCCGCAAACCAAAAGCTGAGTTCCTGTAACTGCCGACTCTTTGTCAGAAACTTCAAAGGTATAATCCACAAGGTAGTCTGGCAGACAACACCAACGCGTATTAACGGAATCAAACGCCCACCACTTCTGTGCACTTATGAGAGGCTGTACATTGTGTGCAGGCCCAACCAGCATGTAAACCCATTCCTCCTTTATTCCTACCCGTTTGCAAGTCTCAAAGATGTCGTTGCAGCCTTCGTCATCAACCACCGCTAGCGCATGTCATTTCTTACAACCATCTTTCAACGGTAAATAATAAGAGCGAGACACCCGTGCAACGCATTCTAGTGTCACATGGTCTGTCAATCCCGGAATCAAGGAGTTGTCCTTCGACTGGACCTCCGGCTCTGCCATTGCTAGAATTCCATTTTATTTATGATTTCTTATTATGATTTCATACTAAACTTCATAAAATATATACTAATGTACATAAAATGTGCTATTCTAAATTATGATCCGAAAAATTGATCGATAGAGTGACTCAGGAGCTGCTTCTGCTCAGTCACCCCCACCCCACCCCCCCAATCTTTTCGTTTTTTGTTTTTGGAATGGTGGGGGATGCTGAGAGCAGCTTGCTGCTGCTGGTCTTAGTGCCCCCCCCCCGACCTTTCATTTTTTGGTTTTGGCAATGGTGGGGGGCGCTGAGAGCTGCAGCAGCAAGTACTTGCTGCTGCTGCTCTCAGTCCCCCCCACATTTTTTTTTTTTGCTTTTTGGAATGGTGGGGGGATGACAGCAGCATCAAGTGCTGGTGCTCTCTTCCCCGCCCCCCTCTTTTATTTTTTTGCTTATCAGTAGAGAGAGAAAAGAAGAGATGGAGAAGGACATAAAGATAGAGGGAGAGGGCGAGAGAGGAAGGGGGAGGGTCAGGCCTTGTTTGTTTTTGGCATGTGAAATCACACGGTAGTAGTATTGTGGGTGCAGGGATAAGCTAGTAGTATGGCGAAGGACAAGGAGAAGGCGCCGCCGAAGGAGCAGAAATCGCCTGCCGCTAAGGGAGGGAAGCCTGACAACGCTCCTGTCATTGACGGTCGTGTGACACGGTCCACTTGGTCCAAACTCACCATCCCTATAGGCGGCTATGTGAGAGGACCAAGCCGTAAGGCCGTCGAGGCCTCCACGCCCTCGAAAGAGGCTGGGGATGAGCCTAAACTTGAGGGTGGTGCGCCCAATGTTCTGGCTGGGACGCCACCGCACGGGCTGATGGAGGGCCCTGACTTTTACGCGGGGAAGCGCATTCTCAGATCTGGCGCCAGGTATGGGCAACTTGATCTTAGCCCCACCGCCAATGCCTTTTTCCTTCTTGCAACCAAGAGGCTTATAAGGGGGGGGGGGGGGGGCTCAGAAGCCCCTCAAAAGAAGAGGCTTCAAAGAGCCGCAATGAGGTGGAAGGAGGAGGAAAGGAAGAGGGAGGAAGACAAGAAGAGGGAAGAGGGAAATAAGGGGGCATGGGAAAGGGAGGGGGAAGAGGAGAGGGTGACACTGGCTTTGGAGGGTCCCTTGCGAAGTCCGTCGCCTGAACGGTCAATGAAGAAGACCCTGAACTTTGGGGCGCCGCCTGCGAGCCTATTGGGTGCATGGGATAGGCTTCCACCTTTATTCCGAGAGGGGCGTTATGGGGGGTGCACCACAAGCGGGGACCGAGGGCAAATTGAGGTCATGGACGCAAATGTGAGCCTCTTTCCTTCACCTTTTTTTCTTTCCTTTGCCTTTCATTTTATTTCTGGTTTGTTTCTAATTTTGTGGGTTTTGTGTTCAGGAGCTTGGCGCATTCGTGGCTAAGCTTGTGCCAGGCAGTGGGATTGCCACCGACAAAGCAGGGACAGTGGTGGTGCCTACCCGTGGGGATAGTAAGAGGAAGAGGAAAAGACATCGTGTCCCCGAGGTTCCCCTAATCATCAAGGAGGGTAGGGAAGTAGTGGAGGGGAAGGGGAAAGGATAGGCCCAGGAGGGGGAGCGTAAGAGAAAGAGGCGTAGAAGAAGAGAGGTGCAGCCGGGGGAGGGCACAAGTGGGGGAACAAAAGATAAGGGGGAGCTAGTTCAGATGAGCGTGCAGCTGGTGGAGGGCATTAGCGGGGCAACAAAAGACAAAGGAGAGGTAGTTCAGAAGAGCGTGGATGAGGTAAAGACCTCGGGTCCCCGCAACCTTGATTTGCCAAAGATGAAGGTGCCCCCCTTAGAGACCAATAAGGTCGGTGACCCCATTGGTGAGTATTGGGAGGCCATGAAAAAAGTAGCCTTCGACTTGGCGGCGAGGTGGTTCCTTTGGCATATTGATTGGCCACGCCAATCACATCGCCATAGGCGAGCATTTGTGCAAACACTTGAGGGCACATTTCCGGGTGAGTGGAATGAGGGGAAGCTCTTGGAGCTGGTGGGAAAGAACCTCAAGGACAAGAGGTACCGTGTGCGACAAACCATTCACAAGGCACTCAAGGCGGGGGTCGAACCAACGACCATGCCACATGGAATAACCAAGGTAAGACGCACTTCACTTGTCATTGGCGTCTTTGAATGCATGTTCATTGCGGTATGGAGTTCATTAATATTTATAGTGTCTTTGTTGGGGCTGGACAGGAATCTTGGGAGGCTCTCATAGCAGGGGAGAGGGAAGAGCTGAAGGCGGAGATCTTCGCAAGGGGACGTGCGGCAACTATAGCCCGCCTCGAGAAGTGTGCGGAATCAACACACAAGTGGGGCCTCGGCGGAAGCAAGAGTTTTGTCACCCGATTCGTAAGTGTTCTTTCTCTTGTCATACCCATTTTTTATTTTTTTTAGCTTCTCCTTTCCATTATGAATTCTGACTTGTCACTGCATTTGTATGTCATGTGCAGAAAAAGAAGTTTCAGAGGCCTCCCTCCGCCATCGAGCACAACTTTTGCAAGACTCAGGGGTGGAAGGCCCTTGTAGCTTCAATGGCCAAGATGCCACAATTGACGGAGGATAGTGCATCTGTAGGGGTGGGGATGGGTAGTTCAGTGGCTCGGCCGGATGGGGGAGAGCCAGTAGTAGGGGGTGGTTCGAAGGATGATGTAATCTCGGACTCGGCCTCATCATCCTCCAAATTGGAGGCCCAACATAGCTTGCATTTCTCGGACGAGTACACGGCTATGACTCAGGTGATGAGGAGTGAGGGATGGTTCCCAGTTAGAGACATGTATAGGTAGTACTCGCTTAATGTATATATTTTTTCAGTTGTCATTTCGATCCTCATTCTAACCTTAATGGACATGTGGATTTGGTGTGTCGACCTATAGATTAGAATGCATGCAATTCTTGCAAGCACGAGGCACACCCCGACCCCCAAGAAATCCCACCCCCCCCCCCCAAACGAAAAAAAAACTCCAAAACCCCACCCCAAATACTAGCTGGCTACCCTTCCACCCAACGACACTCTTGCGATTCCCAGCAGTCGCAACAGAACCACGCCAACGTCGAGCTAGCGACGCCGCCCAGGGGCTGCGACGTTGTTGCGACTCCAGGGAGTTGCATAAGAACGTGCCCTCCCATGGAGCTAGCGACGGCCCCCGGGGGTTGCGACGTCCGTGTGATTCCCCGGCGTCGCCAGAGAACCCCCTACCCATGGGGGTCTAGCGACGCCCCCAGATGGCAGTGACGTCATGGCGATTCCTGGGTGTCGCTAGTCCCCTAGGCAGAATAGACCCCATCTGCGATGTCCAGATTGAGCTTCGAAGGTGGCAATCCTGGCAACTCTAAAGAATTGAGATATTATGTAGGATACAAATTATGATTATCAGCACCTGCCTCAAGAAGTGTTAAATCTGCACCATGAAATGTTGGAAGAGCTCCTTGGAACATGTGAATTAATCATTGTTGATACTATCAACATTATCATTTCGAGTTGATAATATGGTTCGATCTTTGAAGTATTCATCGTTGTATGAATTTATATCTCGAATACCATTGTAGACGGAGTCAATAAGTGATTGTATATGTCGACCATGCACCATTCGTTGTGGAAGAGGAATGTTGCCATGCCCATCGACTTGAATGATTCCACTTCCAACTTGTAACAGCCAACTCGCAAACTGCCGATTTTCCAAACGCATGTTTTCTGTTAACCTTAATATACATATACCGGGCCACAACATTGACCTTCGAAGCGAGGCTCCTATGATTTGTCCTCTAGATCCCTTTACAATAACAAGTAGAATTTGACGAAAGTCTCCTCCAAATACTACAATGAGGCCTCCAAAAGGTCTGTTGTCATCACATATATCTCGCAGTGTACGATCAGTTGCCTTCGGACAATGCCATTGTTGCATAGGAACATCATCCCAGATGATCAAGGAACATTCTCGGAGAAGATCCGCTCGTTGCGATGTTTTATCTATAGCACATATTGAATCTGCATTGATCTGGATTGGAAGTTTGAAAGTAGAATGTGCAGTTCGTCCATCATCAAGTAGGATAGCAAAAATACCAGAGGAAACAACACATATAACGATCTTGCCTTGTGCACAAAGTGCAGGGGTGATGGTGTTGTAAGCAAATGTTTTTCCTGTTCCGGCCGGTCCTTCGATGAAAAAAGTTGTACCACGATGTTCGTTCACTGATGTTAGGACTTCGTGATAAGCAATAGATTGTTCAGAATTAAGTTGGGGTACACATTCTTCGACTATGGATGCAAGCTCTTCACGCTTATAATCAAGTTGTTTTGCAATGAGTGGATTTGGGCAATGTACTATCCAGATTGCGGCATACCTGGTATGGCGGACAATGAAGTGTTGTGATGTTCCCTCAAAGATTCGTCAATGAGAAATAATCCGTACTCGTATACTTCATGCTCAGTGGGGTCGTCAAGATGGTGTTGTACTTGCAGCCGATGTCGTAAATCATCGAATAGATGATGACAAAATTGTTCCCACAGTTGTCCAGGTTGGTTAGGAGTGCAAAACGTAAGTAATGTCACAAACAAATGTCGTAGTTGTGATCCTGTACAAAAAAGTGAAGCTTCTTCTAGACATGCAATCCACTCTCTATCGCCTTCCAGCAATCCCCTTGCAAAACATGCTTCTTTAAATGTGTCGTAAACATGACCACACACTGTTCGGAGGTATTCAAATGAGACAGGTCCTCGAACTATCGTAAGAAGCAACCGGAGGTAATAACGTTCTCCGGCAGTTGGATCAGCAAAGTACAACCTTCCTAACGCGAATCCTGCAAGTACTCTAGGCCAGAGGTCTCCACTCTTTTGTAGCAGCCTTCCAAATATAGTGTTGTGGGAAGTCAAGATATGTGTATTGCCTAGCATTTGGTTCTATTGCATATCTAGCAAAATACGCAGTTAACGTTGTTGTTTCGCGCTCTGCTCTTTGAAGGACCATTTGGACATCTTCGTTTTCATTGAATACCACTCTGTGCATCCCCGACAAGTGGAGAGCAAGACGTACCATATTTGGCTGCTCCTCATGCATCTCCATCGCAAATAAACGCCATGCCGCCTCAGGTGCACTGACATATCGAGCATCAAGGTATTGCTCGACCTCATTTGGTTCTCGACCAAATTGCATAGTAGTTCGGTCATGTCCTTTGTAAATATATTTATGAATATATTTTACAGCGAGTATTGAAACACATACCTCTATGTTGATGTGGCACTTGTATTTCCTAGATATGAATGGATTATAGGGCACCACATCCCGATTGTCCACCAAATGTCCTCGTGTTTCATAGCCGTGACCAATGTTATGTCTCCTTCGATATAATGTATATCCATCAACATCCATGGAGGTCTCTTCTTAGAAGGCCTTTGGATACCGTTTTGAACACTTGGCATCTTTCATGCATGGAGATTGGAGGTTCCGTGGTCCACATGGGCCGTGTACCATTGTCTTCAAGATTGTGTTGAAAAGAACGGGATCAAGTTCAGGATCCGGAAATTTTGCACAAACAATTCAATCCACTGCTGCTACATCC
Organism: Takakia lepidozioides; assembly: GCA_030704615.1. NCBI lineage: Eukaryota > Viridiplantae > Streptophyta > Takakiopsida > Takakiales > Takakiaceae > Takakia > Takakia lepidozioides. Next base: position 24,423,804 of record CM060734.1, on the reverse strand, counting down.
ACCACTTTGTCTTCTGTTGCAAAGAATATAAGAAAATGCATGTGTGGCAATCCATGTTTTTGAAACTCAATTGTATAGACATGCGCCACAGTTCGTCCAAGTACATTGATCTTCAAGATATCTCGAAGTAGTGCCCTGGACTTTTGCTTGAAAACATGGGCAACCAGATCATGTTGATGTATTGCATTATGTCCTGATAGTATTGCAGCTTTGATCTCAGGCCAGTCAGGGTTTGTGTTCATTGTTCCAAATAAGTCGGGGTGCTTGAAATAGCGAGTGATGGCCATAGAATCTTGAAAGATCTCAAACATGTTGCGGGAGCTACCCACGAATGAAGAAGGTAAGAAAACCCTACGTCCGAGATTTCGAAGTTCTATCTCTTCATTTGCATCGTTCCTACTGTATCTGCAAGATCTTGGTATACGTCGGCCCGTAATGTCGTCTGGTTCATTTCTACCCATCGCAACCGAGCTTGCTCTGTTGGAGCCCATGCATCTACAATGAACTCATGGAACAACTTTCCAGCACGAAGTATTGTAGAATATTCGTTACTTCTTGGATATAAACGGTACGAAAAGAATTGCATCTGCGTCACATATGTTTGTCGCGCACGTTGTATGGCATGCGAGATTTCTGGATGCTAGCCAAGTTCCCCATGAGGAAACAAGAAAACATAGTGTAGTGGCAAATATGTGGGATGACAAATGTGAGAACTTGCGAGCCAATGCGACGCAAGAAACCTCCACGCAAACGAATCACAACGTCACGAACTGCATTTGGAATTACTCCATCTCCAGGCAAAACAATTGCTATTTCATTGGTTTGTGGGAGATTGTAGCGTCGAACATCTCCTCTAGGTTGGAAATGCAGATGCATCGCCAAATTCAAATTATCATTGCCCCGTGCTCGTTCTTCACGCAAAGTTTCATAAACTTGTTTCATCAGCGGAACAAAAGGATTGTGTTCAAGCAGAAGTTGTTGTAATATCAACATTGTATCTGGGCGAACTTCTGGATTTACTCGCATCCGAGCTTCTATGACTTCGGTTGGGTCGTATATATATAATTGCGCAAATACAGGTTGTACACCGGGCTCAGGTAATAGAGCACCACACATGTGGGTCAATCTACCATGGACATGAAAACAAATAGGGTCCAGGACCCAACGTGCGATCCCGATTGACACCCACTGAAGTAAAAGCAAATGCATTGTTGTAACGTCGTATGTTATCACGAAATTCTCTAGCCACTTCATCATCACCATCAAACAGTTGTCCAAGTGTAAGATCTTCTATGTATCCCAGTGCGTCTCCTATGTTGAGGCCCAAGTGCGACCTCTAGAGTCTAGGGTAGCATGTGCCTTTGGCCCATGTATGAAGAGTTGAAATCTAAGACCAAGTGCAATTTCCTATGTATCCCAATGCGTCTCCTATGTCGAGGCCCATCTAAGCCCAGTGACTCCATCTCCCATGTAGAGGCCCAAGTGTGACCTCCAGTGTCCACTGCAATCCCCAATGTATCCAAAGACCTACAATTTGGGAGATCTCAATGTCATTGCCCACTTTGCTATTTTTGCAATCTCCCCTGTCGAGGCTTCATATGTTGATATATCCACTTTGCTATTTTTTGCGAATTTCCAGCGACCAAAAGTATTTGAAATTCCAAATCTCCCACATGAAGGGCCAATCATTAATCCAAAGCCCACTTTGCTATTTTTCTCAAATTTCCAACGACCCAAAGCACTTGAAATTCCAGATCTCCCACACCGCTGGTCCAAAAATCATGAGACCAAGCCGGTGCACCCCTCCTCACCGAGGGCTTTCCAACGACACCAAGCACCGGGGCTGGGGCCCGCGGTTTGGGAGATCTCAACGATGCTACAAAATAAAACAAAACAAACGTCTCGATTCATATATTGACTAGGGTAGCCTGTGCCGTTGGCCCAAGTGTCCAGTGTAATCTAAGCCCAACTGTAAGATCTAGTGTCATCTAAGCCCAAGTGTAAGATCTAGTGTCATCTAAGCCCAAGTGTAAGATCTTCTATGTATCCCAGTGCATCCTCTATGTCGAGGCCCAAGTGCGACCTCTAGGGTAGCATGTGCCTTTGGCCCATGTGTGTGAAGAATTGAAATCTAAGACCAAGTACAATTTCATATGTAAGTGCGTCCCAAGTGCGACCTCTAGGGTATCATGTGCCTTTGGCCCATGTGTGTGAAGAATTGAAATCTAAGACCAAGTACAATTTCATATGTAAGTGCGTCCTCTGTTGAGGCCCAAGTGCGACCTCGAGTGTAGCCTACGTCGCCTTTGGCTTATGTGTGAAATCTAAGACCAAGTGCAATTTCCTATGTAGGCAAGTGCATCTCCTATGTCGAGGCCATTAATTTAAGCCCAAATGCAATCTTCTATGTATCCGACTCTAGGGTAGCATGTGCCGTTGGCCCAAACCCAACGTTTCACAGGGTTTGGCCCTTCATTTGTTAAGAGAGTTTGCCATATTGCACCACGTGGCAAGTCTTCTTTGGCTACCGTAGCTCTGATAGCGACATCTGGGGCTACAAACCCAAGGAATACTCCCCCATTGTGATTATGTTCGATAATGGCCACCGATTGACCCTACCCGCGCCCCCGCCGCTCGCAGGGTCCACCCCGTGGCCATTATAAAGGCCACCAGATATGCTCAAGCTAGCTTGAGATAAGCTCCATAATTAAGCTCCAGCTAGGCTAAGATAAGATTAGATGCTAAAATATAACCAATCATAGGATTAGAAGGTAATCATGTAGTAAGGATTAGAAAGTAATCATTAATAGTATTGTGATTAGAAGCTAATACAACACAACAAAATACATGTTTAGCGTTTCTAGATTTGACCTGGAGGTTGTTTTTGAGAGATAAGATTGCCTATGTGCTAGTTGTACCTACATCATATGTTTTGCAAGTATCTGGTATTGAGATTGTGCCTCCAATTACTCGTGTAAAAGAAATGGATGTTGTGTAAGTGTCATTTAAAAAATATAAATGTCCTTTATTAATCCCTCCCTAACTGTTAATGTGTTAAACTTGTCTGAATGTTACTTTTTTTCTACTACCAGACCGTTCACATTTATCCAGGGCAGACTGTAGTGTTTTCAGTGTTTCACACTGCCATCCATACGTATGAGATGAAGCACATAATTAGCTACCTGTGGCACGTCCCAGCTTGTTCCTGGAGTGTGCTCTGTGTCAAGTCCAGTGGAGCTAGATATTCCTCGGCCTCCTTGGGATCTCCGGTTTCGTTTGATGTGAAAGTTATCTCATGGGTGGGGGTTTTGTTGCTGCTTCTATGAGCGCCTTTATCCGACCTCGCGCTGGTCGCTGAATGGTCTGACAGAGAAGCCAATCTCGCTCTCCTCCTTGCAGTGTTACGCCAGATATGAAGAGAATTTTTTATCCCAACCTGGAATATTGCTTGCTTGTAGTAACTTCCCATCTGAGGCCCCCAAGACGTGTCAGTGACTCTGTAATCTATCAAGCTGGGAAATTCACGACAACTGATCTAACTGGGCCGGCCAGGACCATCTGGGGATCCACCCACAACCGACCCAATAGATGGTACTGGTTCAGGAGCATCTAATGGGTTGATTGAGAAACAGGCAATTGATACCGTCCCAAATTAAGTTGTCACTGCCCCTGTGGCAGTGCAGCTGTAGTTCCACCAAGTGCTGAAAAGCAATCCTGAGTCAAACGAAGGTACAAGCGACCTTACCTGAGTAACCAATGCGTAGAGAGGCAGTGTACTGAAGCTGCAAAAAGTTTGTACTGCAAGCCTGCATCATGCTTGATTGACAAAAAACTCTAAAGTTGAACTCGTTTCTTCTGCGAATCCACCCATCTACATGTCTACTCCTTACATCAGATGAAGCAGCCTACGTATATCCTTTCTGGTCTTGCTTCCCCTCTCTAAGTTCCTGGGGTGTACATATAAGAAGTGGGGTTTAGATACATAGAGAGCTCTTCTCTAAGCAACTTGCATTGTAAATTATATAGAGATCATATTAGTGTGCGTGCATATATTTTGTAATTTTGTAGATATGTGGTTGTATGAATACACACCCAAGCACAAGTCGAGTGTAAACACGACCTCGGTTCTCTAGATAGCACGTGTTCAATGAAAATTGCCACTGCAGAAGACATACAATGTCACCATCGCGCAAAGCCCAGGCGAAGCCAAACATTTATACGTATCTATCGGGACATGATCCATTTGTCTCCCCAGGTAATGGCTGCTTCAATTTAATGAGACAAAAAGAACATGCTTGAACTATAATAACTACAGGCATCTATACAGAATCTGCATTTCAGATCTTGAAGATACTCAACCATGGCAATGTTGTGAACGATAATTTAGTTGAAACGTACCCAAAACCAGAAGAACGATGCCAGCTCAAATGCAGTCTGCAAAAACGAGCTCGTCAACTCAAGAGAATAAAACCAAACACTTGCATGTACCTTGAAGTGATCCTAAGTCCGGTTATTCCTTGGGCCTGTATAGCCACTTCCAATCACTGTAACATTCATGAATTCATTCCCTGCCTCCCAATACCACATCTTGTGCTGTACATAGAAGTCAATATATTAACTAAACACCCAGACACACACATATAAATATAAACGTACATCTACATGTTCGAAAATCAAGGCACGTTACGTTGGCCGAGCTGATAGCATCAGATGGACACAAGAAAGACAATTAATCTTACACGAGTCTTACACCTGAAAGAGAATGAAATGTATCAAATAGAGTAGAAGTTCTGGACGCTTGAACCAAAATAGCTCATTCCGAGGCTTCAGCTTGGCACCGACGTAGGGTCCTGTCACGCCCGCATTTTCCAAAGCTAGCCGTGCTATCACATGCTGCAACTTCGCACCCACCAGTAACACCAGCTGCGAAATTCAAGAGTAGGTACCGCACACAAGTCATTCCCCTCCACAAAGAGGCGTGCTTATTATGAAGCTGGGTACACCGTGCGATGTCCGACTGAAGCAGCATATAATTGACATAATTTCTCCCCCTCAGTGCCCACTGGTTCTCTGTGTGCATGATCAGTGCCCCTTGTGGCTAGACTCACTTTCGTTTCGATCCTCTTTGCATAAATATTTCTACATATATATGTGCCCCTGGCGATTTGTGCTGTGAACTTAGAAGACTCAAGTGAGAAAGTCTCCTGATCCAAATTCAAGGAACGTTGAACAAGGGGCACTTCATGCAGTTCAAGGAAGGGAAGGAGGGTCTTACAATGACTGGGATGAATGAAAGCCAGAAGTAGAAGTTGGCCCCTGTGTACAATGCCCCAATTTCAAGACTATGCATCAAGAAGTGTAGATGCTAGAAAATTTCAACCTCAACGAGGTGGTAATGATGGATACCCAGTAACGGGCACGCGGTCTACAGACTTTTTCGAAGCCGAGACAGGCAGGACAGAAAGAAAAAAACTCTATGACGTCCATGGAAAGCTCAACTTTGAGCTTATGGGACCTAAAAAGAACCAAGAAAAAAAGTGGGGCCTAAAAATTAGAAGCCCAAAATCTAGTCCTTTATCTCGAGCGAGAGATTCCTCAAGTCCATGAGCCTCGTAAGAGGAAAACTTTAGGAAGTCCACATAGGGGCTCACAGGATTTATGTGGGCCCAATATAAGCTGATGTTCTTGAGAAAAACCTTGAAGGTAGGCATGACTAGATGAGAAACAAAGATGCAGGTCAATGCAATGTAAAACAAGGTGGATCTCGAGCAAATGCAGGAAAGGAACAATTTAATTTGTCTCCCTGAGGTCTGTATTTTCAGTTACTTCTGTGGTCTTCAAGAGCCTTACCTTCAACATTGAAGAGCATGAAGGCAACCACAAATCCCCACAAGGGAGCACTGCCATGCCACAGCCCCCAGCAATCCCTTGACATGCTATGCAGGGATATCGATGTAATAAGAACTGGTCGAACATACCATAATCGTGCGCTGCTCGTATTGTGCAGCCTCATACATATAACTAATTCCTGGAGGGATAATATCCAGTAGACCTATAAACAGTTCCCTCTTAAACTCTACATGCATGACGCTGGTGACTTGGGTAGCATTCAAGTACAGCTATCAGATTCATGAACTGTTGACAGAGAAAAACTCGCACCTTATACCAACAATCTCTTTGAATTCGTCTTCCATTGACCGAATCATGTAGCTGTGGAAATCGTATTTGAGTCCTGTGTTGTGTTTCTGCAATTCTCAGAGCCTTATGCCCAGTCAGTACTCATACAATCTACCCTTTCTAAATACTCCTAAGAATTTCTGGAGGAAAGATAGTACATTAACCCTTTGAACTGAGTAATGCTCAGTTATCAAATTCCTTGGGAGAAAGTGATTGCAAGGAACATGTCAATATGAAAGTCTTCAGGCCACATATATTGGGAGACTCACAGTGATAAATCCCAGTCGCAGTGCTAGGTAGTCAGCCCTTGTCACAGATTGCCCAAATTGGCGCAAGAAGCAAACCTTGCAACCAGAACAAAGTGTCCAGTTTGTGATTGTCAAAGGTCTCGCTTTTCTTTTTTTACTACAATTGTGACTGGCAGCCCACAGCCAGATGATATTCCACTGAATCTTGACAAATTTAAAGCGAAAAGAGGGACTGACCACCCAGACAAGAAGCTTTGACTTGCTCCAGGCTTTAGAGGTGTGGTAGAGCACAAATGTCGACTGCCTTTTCATTGTTAGTTGTCTCGTTATCTCTGCATGCCAGTTACCCTCGTCAGAACTTATTATAATTATTCAATAGAATCATCTGATATGGACAACTTGTATAGATTTAAAGACCTGCAATTTACCAAGAAGCACCCCTGTGAAGTTTCAAGCTCTGCATATACCCTTCTATATGAAAATTATAGCATGAATTCATATTTAGAGAACATCCCATCGTCCTTGTCTGTTTATAATGTCCTGCACACCTAAGTCACCGCGAACGCGTTTCCGACCTTGGGGAACGCGTTCTCAAAGCGTTATTCAAAGTCACGTTCGAAAACGCTTGAGCGAACGTAAAAAATACATAGCCCTAAATTTTTTTTCGCTTCTCTCCTGGCTCTCTTCGCTTCTGTCTGTCTCTGGCATCCCTCTTCGCTAATCTGTACAATGGATGAGTGAAGAAGAGGATTTGGAGGAGGAATGACACTTGAATTGTCAAGAATTGTACATTGAATGATATTTTTGTCCTCACGTTCCGATGTCCCTAAAGTACAACGTTTTTTGCGTTTATTTTTAGTTGAAAAGAAAACAGACTTAGCTACACAGATATGGATCCAGAATTCACAGGAAGGACTCCCTGGACTCTCTATGTTTCATCTTCTTGTACTCAGAGATACACAAGGCTGTAAGGGTACCTGACAAATTATGGTACTTCTCTGCACGTGCTTCCACCTCCCACTTTTTCCAACTATACACCTGCCATTCCTTGAAAATCGAGGGTGAGGGGGACACAGGGGAAGGATTTTCAGATGGGATCGAACGCAAAAGAAGACTTTAGTATCTGAGAGTAACAGACACACAAGTGAGAGTACTTGACTTTGATGAAGTGTTATCACACACGTCAGCAACATCCTCGCTCATTCTGTCTATGTGGATTGAACTCTTCATATCAAGAGATGTGATTTACGTAGTTGTTAATGATTGGTAGTTGGACAGTTGCATCCCTAGTTGGATAGTTGCAACCCTTGACGTTCTCAAAGGGCCTTAGCCCTTTCCCTGTATATAACTGTTAATATATACAAAACACACAATGGTTTTACAGTTATCTCTCTCACATGGTATCAGAGCTCTAGCTAACCTGTAAATCCTAGTTTTTTGTGAGTCTGTGGGAGCAAGAGCTAACCCTCTGCCATTGAATAAATCTGTCTCCAACGTCGCAGATATATCTCATGGTGGCTACCGCAGTCTCGTCTTCACGTGCATACCAAATTGAAAAGTTGACAAGCGTCAACTATTCAACTTGGAGCATTAAGGTTGAAATGATACTCACACGATCAGATATGTGGGGAGTAGTAGATGGCACTGACCCTGATCCAGGCGATGGAGATACTGATCTTCAGAATGCTTGGAAGTTGAAAGACTCCAAGGCTCGTGCCGAAATAATTTTAAATTGCTCAGATCGTCAACTTCCATTGGTTAGAGGGGTTAAAACCTCACATCAGATCTGGGAAAAGCTTAAGGCAACCTATCAACACACTAACAGAGCGTGTCAAGTTGCAATTCATAAGAAGATTATAAACTTAACTGTGGCTGACAATCAGTCAATCACCAATTTCATAGAAGAATGGCAAACTGTTCTTGACGAGGCATCCACTGCTGGTCTGGAACTGGAAGAAAAGCATGAAATTATGCTTCTTCTTGCAGCCTTGCCTTCTTCTTGGCGATCCTTTGTGTCCACACAAAGTAGCATTCCAACACTAACTGTAACAAATTTGATAGAAAACATGTTACAAGAAGAAGGAATGATAAAAGATGATAATTCTGCAAACAAAACAACAGCATTCTTTACTAAAGGTGCTAAATCATTGCAGAAACGACAGCTTCAATATACTAAGGCTTCGGTCTTTGAAGGTTCAAACTAAAATCCTGTTGGTCAGTTAAATACAAAGAGAAAAGACCTCAGTGAATCTTCCCGTAATTGGGATAAAACAATGGTGGAATGCCACTATTGTCATAAAAAGGGGCACATAGCTCCTGAATGTCGAAAAAGGGCTAGAGATCGAGCCTCTAGTACTCAAAAGCCTCTAGCCTCAAGTGCTAATATTGCTTCTTCATCTGAGAAGCATCTTCAACTGTGGACATCTGTCTCTGACAACAGTCCCGATTTTCAAGAGACTTGGTACTTAGATTCTGGAGCATCTCAGCATATGACTTTTAGAAAGGATTTGTTTCAGGAGTATGACTTACTGTCTACACCACAAATAATACATTTGGGGGATGATAGCCAACATAAAGCCATTGGATTTGGCCATGTGTCGATACAACTATCCACTGGTCAAGTTATTATTATCTCCGACGTATTATATATACCTACACTTGCCAAAAATCTATTGTCTGAAGGTCAAATCACCTGCACAGGCAATAGTACTGTGCAATTCAGTTGTGGGTATTGTATTCTTACTACAATGACTTCTACTGGCAAAGAGATTATCTTTAAATCCCAAGAAGTTGGTAGGTTATACCCTATTGGAAAAGGTCTTAGTGCCAATTTACAATCTCTGAGACTGCCATCTCAAAGTCTACTACGCACAACACTATTAAGTGGCACCATCGTTTAGGGCATCTTCATTATAATGCCCTAAAACATATGCACCAACATGACTTGGTCATAGGTTTTCCGACTCTAGATAAATCACTGCCTATATGTGAGGGCTGTATTCTAGGGAAACATCATAAATCCAGTTTCCCTACTAATGCAACTCGAGCCAAATCACTCTTAGAGTTAGTTCACTCAGATGTCTGTGGTCCTATGCAGACTCCCTCAATTGGCGGTGCTATCTACTTTGTTATATTTATTGATGACTTCTCTCGTCACACAGTAGTTTACTACCTCAAGAAGAAATCTGAAGTTTTTTTCTAAATTTCAGAATTATAAGGCCTTAGTTGAAAACCAAACAGGATGTCGAATTAAAATTCTTCGTTCTGACAACGGTGGTGAATATAAATCCACTGAATTTAACAATTTTTGTATAATTCATGGTATACAATGACAATTCGCTGTTTCATATAATCAAAGTCGAAACGGAGTTTCGGAACGTAAGAATAGGACATTAGTAGAGGCTGCTCGCAGTATGATGAAATCTGCTTCATTACCAAACTCATTTTGGGCTGAAGCAGTTTCTACAGCTTGCTATCTTCAGAATGTGTCCTTTACCTCCTCATTATCCGGCAAGACTCCTTTCGAAGCCTGGGCTGGCACCAAGCCTGATATTACACATCTTAGGATATTTGGGAGTCCAGCTTATGAACACATTCCTGATGAGTTACGAAAGAAGCTTGATTCTAAAGCCAATAAATGTATTTTTATTGGTTATGGTGAATCTCTAGGAATGAAGGGTTATAAGCTTTATAATCCAGTAACAAATCCGGAGTGTTATTTTCGACGAGGACTCTTCCCTTTCAGGGGGAGCCTCAACGTCCTCTACCAGTGATGATTTACCAATGGAGGAAGACGACTATGAAGTGATGGAGGTCATCCCACCTAGTCCTGTTAATCAGGTTCCTCTTCCACTGCCAGTAGTCACACCACTCCAACTAACTGCCCCTGACCTGGAGGCTACACCACCACTTACCCCTCCTGAAATTTTAACTGAATCAGTTTCACGTCTTTCTAAAGCCAGACAGTCTCATTCTGGTACATCCTCTCTCTCGACTACACCTCGCAACTCATCGCCAGTTGCTGATGGTTCTCAGAGATCTGAGCGATCCACCAAAGGCACTTGGAAGTCTAATAGATTCCGAGATGAGAATTTTTATGCTTCTGCATTCTTAGCTTCAGGTGTTACTGATCCTTCCACTGTTTCTGAAGCACTAGCTAGCCCTCATGCTTCACAGTGGAGAGCCGCCATGCAAGCAGAGTATAACTCATTACTCGAAAACAAGACTTGGCAATTCGTTGAGAGACCCCCCAATAGATCCGTGGTTACAAACAAATGGATTTTTCGTAGGAAATACAACTCAGATGGAACTCTTGCTAGGTTTAAAGCACGGTTGGTGGCTCGGGGGTATACCCAGGAGGAAGGCATTGATTATGCCGAAACCTTTTCCCCTGTTGTTAAATTGACCTCTTTAAGGGTTCTAATTTCTCTTGCAGCTGTACACGACTTCCATCTTCATCACATGGATGTCACCACGGCATTTCTAAATGGCCATTTGAATGAAGAACTTTATCTTGAGCAACCTGAAGGTTTCATCCAGCCTGGTCAAGCTCACAAAGTGTGTCGATTACCCAAGTCTCTCTACGGACTTAAACAGGCCCCTCGTGTCTGGTATGACCGATTTAATCATCACTTACTTCAGACTGGCTACTCTAAATGTGGCTCTGACTCCAATGTATATCTTAAGCGGTCCAAGGCATTTTTTGTTGTTTTGGGTCTTTATGTGGATGATCTACTATTGGTCTCCAACAATCAAAAGTTTTTGGGCGAAGCCAAATCTATCATGGCTCAAGCGTTCCATATGACCGATAATGGTGATCTTGAATACATCCTTGGTATCCAGCTCAAACGCAATCGTCATACTAAGGAAATTTTCTTATGTCAAGATAAGTACATCTATGACATTTTACATAAATTTAACATGGCTGATTGTAAGCCCGTCCTTACTCCTATGGAAGCTGGCATCAAACTTTCCACGTCTATGATGCCTACCAGTGATTCTGAGAAAGTAATTATGGCCTCTGTTCCATATGCCAATGCCATAGGTAGTCTCATGTATTTAGTCACCTGCACCAGACCTGACCTTTCTTTTACAGTTGGGCATCTAGCTCAGTTCATGTCTAATCCTGGCCAAATTCATTGGACGGCTGTCAAGCGTGTCTTAAGGTATCTCAAATTCTCCCACCAAGTTGGGCTGACGTATGGTGGAGCTCTCTCCCCATCTCTATCTGGCAAAGTCGGAAACAACCCACTGTGGCTTTATCTTCCACAGAGTCCCGAATACATTGCTGCTGCCTCTGCTGCTAAGGAGTCTATCTGGCTTCGACAACTTCTCTCCGAAATCGGTTTTACGCAGCTTGGCAGTACTCAACTATATTGTGACAATCAGTCCTGTATTGCCCTTACCAAGAACCCGCGGTTTCATGACCGATCTAAGCATATTGATCTCGCTATCATTTTCTTCGCGAAAAAGTCGAAGCTCGTGAGCTAGAACTTCTCTACACCTCGACTGAACTTATGTGAAACTTTATCTTTATCTTATCTTATGACATGCTATGAGAGTAGATCCTATGTAATTTCTTACATGGTATCTGAGCTGGATTATAGGAAAAGATAGAGATGAGCATTCTCTTTCATACTGGGCTCATTCTCTAGTAGATTCACAGAAAACATAGATACAATATTCTCATTTGGAATGTGTTTTCATTCTCTTATCAAAAGAGAAAGGTAAGCAGTTCTACTTGGTCCGTGGTACTAATATGATCCAACGATCAGTGCACACCATCAACCATAAGCACTGTTGGTCCGTGGTACTAATCTGATCTAACAATCAGGGTCTACCAAGGCATCTCGTACCTTCTTAGCATCGTTCCATAATGATTGAAGAACTAAATAGCACAAATTTCACAATTTGGAAAATAAAAATCGAAATTTAGCTGCTAAGAAATGATTTGCTGAATGTAGTAAAAGGGGTTGAACAAAACCTAGGGCCAGTTGATATGAGCATAAGGCTTGACAATTTAAGAACACTAGAGCCAAGTGTGACATCCTTATGAACTGTGGAAACAGTTAGTTAGCGATGGTCAAAAATCTTGAAACGGCCAGTGAAGTTTAGGAATACTTTACGAGGCTCTATGAACAAAGTATGACGCCTTCCCCAATGGAGCGTAACTAACTTATGGTGTCACTTGACCCCCAAGGGCTACTGCCTTCCAGCAGGAAGGTGGACACCTTTATGACACACCAGACGGTGGTTTGAACCCACAACCACATCCAACGTTGTATGTGCCCATTACCACTGGGCTACATGCTGGTTGTCGCTCTATGAACATACTGATAAAGCGACGCCGTTGATGCTTAAGAAGAAATTCATGGGAACTAATGAAGGAGGGAGAACCCGTGACAACATTCTTGGAATCATTCCAAGGGATGCTAAACCACATGGTTGCGGCCGGTTGAGAGATCTCAGATGATGAGACTCTAATACAACTCCTACTGAGTTTGCCTCCTTCATGGCGGTCATTTGTAACAACCCTTGAACTGTCTTATCCAACGTTATGTGGAAGACTACAACAGGAAGAAGCCATGAATAATAGTTCCTCGAGAAAAGGGAACGCGTCATCTTCAACATTCTACACAAGCCATCCAGGCAATAAAGACAATAGGTGGAACAAAGGCAATTGTCCCAGTCAAAATGGATTCGGTCAAAATTCCAACAAGAGAAATCAAGAAGGAATTGGAAGCTTATCTGATGTTTGAAATGACTCCAAGAAAAAGAAAAGGCCTTGTTTCTATTGTCATAAGAAGGGCACATCGCTGCTGAATGTAGAATTAAGGTAACAGATAGAGCCAACTAGAGCCAACTGGATATTCAAGTCCCAAGCAAATACGGCAAATTCTAGTGATTCAATTGATATTCAGTTGTTTAGTGCTTGTTTGTCTGTCAGCACCATTTCCAAATATACATGGTATCTAGACTCTGGTGCGTCTCAGCATATGTCTCCTCACAGGGGATGGTTGAGTTCTTATTAACATTTTGATTCTCCCATACCATTATATCTGGGAGATGTCCGTTGGTAAATTGACTCAAGCTGGAACAAGCTTCGAGTTTACACTAGATAAGTGTACCATAAGAAGGGCAGGAAATCCGACTGGTATCGCTTGCTCATTGCAAGGTGCACTATACCCAATTGGAGTTGGTGTTCCTGCATCAAAGTCTGGTCTCTCCGTATTAACAAAAGAGGAAAATCAGGCTCTACTATGGCATCAGATATTGGGTCACTTAAAAAATTTGAAAATCATAAAAGACATGCAAATTAAAGAATTGGTTATTGGTTTAAGTGGATAACTTAAGAGAATTGTCTGTATGCCAGAGTTGTATGGTAGGGAAGCAGCATCGCCAAGCATTTCCACAAGGTGGAGGTACTCGTGCAACTCATGTGCTCGAACTTATTCATTCAAATATATGTGGTCCCATGCAAACCAAGCAATGGGAAGAGCAAGGTATTTTGTTACATTTATAGATGACAGATCACGCTTCACAGTAATTTACTTTCTAAAACATAAGAATGAAGTGTTTGACAAGTTCAAAATCTATAAAGCATATGCTCAAGAGCAAACAGGAAAGAACATAAAAGTCTTCCGATCGGAAGGTGGTGAATATGCATCGAATGAGTTTAATCAATTTTGTGAACACAATGGGATTGTGCATCAATTCACTACTGCCTATACTCCACAACAAAATGGGATTTCAGAAAGAAAAAAATAGAACCTAGTGAAAAGTGCACGGTGTATATGCTCAAGTTGGCAAAATTGCAAAGTGGCTAGGCAGTAGCTATCTCCGAAATGAGTCTCTCACATCCTCAATGTCAAATGCTACCCCATTTGAGGTGTGGCATGGTAGAAAACCCGATTTAAGCAATCTTTGGTTTTTGGGTGTCATGCTCATGTTCATACATGTCCCGGATGAAATGAAAAAAGAAGTGGGATTACAAAAGTTTCCGATGCATACTAATTGGGTACAGAAAACAAGAACGGGTAAAGGCTTATAAAGTATATGATAAAGAAACTAAAAAGATGCTTTTAAATTGTGATGTCATCTTTGATGAAAAACCACTGGTTCTTGGTTCTTGCTGGAGAGGGAGATATATAACTCCTACCATTACTCAATTTCCAAATACTATACCAATAGATACTACCTCTGGATGTTCAAATAAACATGAAGAAATGGAGTGTGAATTAGATGAGACAATTGGTCTTGTCACACCTAATGTAAAAGAGGCCAGAACCTAGAAGTTTAGTCAACTGAAGCTGGTTATCCTCTTACTTCAAGTGCAGAGGAGAGTATCGATATGTTGTTACCACATGATCGGTGCATATCGAGCTCATATATCACTTTATAAGAGAAAAAAGAAAAACTAGTCATATAGAACTAGTCATGAATATTGCATAAAGGGATTTGGAGTACTTAGCTTTTAGAAGACTTACTATCATATTAGCAAAGTCTAGATTATGGATAGATTAAGGGGGAATATTGAAATGACAGATAATCTCATCCATAAGTCTAGGTTTCATCTTATATGGTGAATAGACGCAACTCTTGGAGTGTGATATGTATTGAGATTAGGGCTACACCGAGTGGTCACCCAAGGGGAGTTACAACGGTTACTTTGAATAGTTGTAGTTCTTTGTCTTCTTCATACGGAGAACAAATGACTCCAGAAGTGTAATTATTATTATAGAAAATATATCTAGATCAATATTTTTCTCCCCTCTCTCTTATGACATGCTATCAGAGTAGATCTTGTGTAATTTCTTACAGATGTGCCCGCTGGAAGTCAGAGAAATGAAATGATACATAGGCATGAAGAGAGGGATGTGAAATTTCCCCACCTTGACAATTGCTAGGAGCATAGTGAAACAACTGTAAGTCACATGTGCCAGAGCCATTACAAAGATAAAAATATGCAGCTGATGGAGGCCTTCTCTTGACACAAACGGTTCATAACCCTGCATCAGCCAGATCTCGGTCATTGAGTAGGACATCCAATTCACGCAAATATCACCTTTGACGCTTTGTAATGCGCAACAATCTTCCATATAGAAAAGAAGGCTTGAAGAGAGGAGGCAACATGTTCCTTGTCTCCTAATGCTGAAGCCTTGTGTAGCACACCTCCTTGCAGGTGCCGAAGAGTTCTTTTATGAGCAGAAGGACTCGCCCATGAAATCCTCCTGAAAATGCGTAAGGAAGCAATTTGCGCCCCTGTGACTGATGACCCTTAAAGGTTTCATTAAAGGGACTTTGTTGGCTTCCAGTTGTAGTGACTGCCCCAATCGTAGTCTTTTTTCGCAGGGAGATCTTGCAAGGTGTGAAGTGGTTGTAAAGGGAGGAGTGAACACACACTTTTGAGACTGGCTCTGCCAACACAGTGATCGCCAGTGAAATGAATCCCACCAGCATCAGTTCTGTCCCCCCCTCAATTCGAGCAAGCCAACATGTACCATGTTACCAACATGATTGATAGAAAGATGTTGTAGTTCGAGAGTTGGAAAACAGGGAAGATGTTGCAGAATGTTCAGGACTTGTATTAAAGCCATCTCGAACCAGTGCGGCAGACAGTCTAATCAGATGTATGGTGGTCAAGTATTAAATTGTCACGCACCTTCTTTCATCTTGTCTAGAGCTTCCAGCAATGGGTTTCGCTTGGTTTTATGCAGATACTGCAGGAGACACGTGAGATGAATTACAGTAACTGTCATTCGATCGCCCGGACTATTAGCATTGTGCAGCATCAGTGGCCTCACAGGGAGTGGGTGTGCAAGACAGCTAAGCCACTATTTTCCTAGCCAAGTGGTTTAACTATGGGTGGGGACATCAGGCGCTTAGCTTCCAGGAGGTACACCAATTTCACAAACTCCATCCTCAAGGGAATTACACTATTTATTCGTGTGTTCATGATTTACTGTATTCATGATAGTAAACTATTATAAACGGGAGTATGACGCATCTAAACGTAATGTTCCTCTTTTCGAGATCTTCACGGAAGAATCTCTGCAGCTCCACAAATTCGAAGCAGATGAACAGGAAAGACCAATCACCTAGTACGTAGATTTCTTTCAACGCCCATAGTCAAAAGCAGCTCAGAGAATTCGTAATATTCAGCAACTCTTTTACATCCCCAGCTAAGCAAAACTGGCAGCTGGAAGAAGCACTGGATTTTAAGAGCAAGCTTATGTGTCTAGTTCAGAGGAGGTGAAGAAGAAAATCAAGCTAGATGATCTCCACCGGTCAATCTAGAAGTTGATTCACAGGTTCGCCACGGTGGGAATGCTTAAAACCAGACCAGCAGGTCCGACCATATGGTACGTAACATGTATTACGCATGATGTGGACTCTCCTCTGAGCTTTCATGTTGGCAGTGTGGGGGAGAGATCAGGGAGTAGTGTCTGTGTGGGCAAACGTACTCGGCCCAGACCATGGATGCAACGCTCCACAATAAATGAGACTATAACGAAACAGGTGCAAACGGTAGCCACCGCCCACGTAGGTATGAACTCCAATGACCTGAGCTCCCCTGCTTTCGCTAAATCCGCCATTTTTCTTGTTACTTTCCTGTCCTCGAGATCCTTAGCTTCGAAACTACAGGTACACGTGCGTTGTGTGCGCAAATCTCTCTGACACTTCCTCTTCTCCGAGTTTATTGTACGGGGAGGTCCTGTATAGAACCCCTTCCCTCTCTCCAGGTAATTGCAGTGAGTTTTTGAGGCTGGTGCGCTGTATTATAGTGCGTGCTTTGAACTGCTCTTTAAGTTTTCAGGAGCTGACGCTAGGTTGTTCTGGGAGATTAGCTCGCTCTTCCGTTCTGAAGTAAACAAACTATGTCTGTTTCCCGCTCGCACAAGCTAGGCCCCAGGAAAGCGATTCTGGTAGTGATCAGTAACTTGCATGAACTAACACTCAATTCCGTGGAGAGGATTGTCTAGATGTGCGCGAGGTATGGCAATATTATCCGGCCGTCTGTCACGATCTACTCCTGGAGGATTAGTAACTAGTGGTCACTTAGGGACGGGCCTCAAAGGGACCGTACAGAAAGAAAATTCTCAGGTGAATTATGTCCCCAGGAGAGCACATCGTAGAGCTCTCTCTCTCTCCTTATAAAGCACCATTTCATTTCATTTCTCCTTCTCTTGGTTTATATGATCTGTTGAGTTTGCAGCGACAGAATAGGAAATGGGTCCAGTGCGTAAAAAAGAATGTTCATGATGGTGTGCAATCTTCTCACAGCACCCTGATTATGATGAGGAATGTACACTCTCCACATCTTGATGATTACTCCAATGGCATGAAATTGATGAAAGCTCACCAGGTGACCAACTTATAAGCGGAACTTGGTGGTAGTACTGGCAAGGATTTGGGGATGATAAGATATGGCAGGAAATGCCATTCCGGACTACACCTACTACCACCAAAGTGCAGCAATCATAAGCTTGTACATGCAGTTGGAGCGCCCTCAAGATACGGCCGCAACTGTACCACTGCAGTGCGGCTCTACCTTACCTTGTCAAGAAAACATACACGTACTTCACACGTACTTATGAAGATACATGGATGAAAAGAATATGACTCTATTACAAAGGAGCTCTCCTCCCAACCATAGAGGTATGTACAAAGATTGATTGCCTCTCCCTTGAGGTCATCTCCTACCCAGAGATGTCTCCTTCCCAAGACTTATGTAATAGCTATTCTAAGCCGCATCTATTCTAGGTATCTAGAATATCTAAGGGATGATGAGTTGAACCCAAAAGTTCATCCATCTTAATTCTAACATACCTAGCATCTCTCGGAAGAAGTCTGCCTCCATTTATGACAGCCCAAGCTCAACCCAAGCTCAAGTAACTTCCAACCATAAGCAAATTGGAACTCGTATCGACAACCGTCTTCAAGGAGATTGTGCGTTTGTGAGATTGAGATATCCATCCTGAGAAAAACCTTGCATAAAACAGAGATTGCTCTGTGAGATCTAAGCACTTCGCGATCACTAAGAAAATCTTGAGATCTCTAGTGAAGTGAATGCAATCTAAACATATAAATTGCATGGAGAGTCAAGAATCTGAATCTCGTCCTCGATGAGCTCAATACGACGATGGCCGTGCCTCGAAAAATATTGTTATTCAAGTTTCATGGTCAGTGAAGGTAACAAGCCCTTGGAAAAATCAGGTCAGTTGGGTTCTTCCAGATAAACTCTCTAGAAACAAAGAGACTTTAGTGTTTCCTACAAGGAGGGTAGGTGGGTTGGTACCAATGTTGGACCGGTATATGGGGGCAAAGCGGGGTATCAGCACGGGTAAGAGCATCTCCAGCAGTGCAAGCCAAAATGCCCCGCCAAATGCACTCTACGGCCCGTTTGGCGGGGCCGATTTCCAAGATGGGGGAGGAGTAGTAAAAAACCCCTGCCGTGCAAGCATGGTGCCTCGCCTCTTGGCAGGTTTGGGCCCGCCTTGCTGCGCTGGCATATGTACTTCGGGCTATAGAGAGCATGGCAAAGTCGCGGATTAATGAGGGTTGCAGACACGTGTAGTTAGGAAAGACATTCAAACAGGTGGCGGGCCAGCAGATTAATGAGGGTTGCAGACACGTGTAGTTAGGAAAAGGATTCAAACATCTGGCGGGCCAGGTTTGGAGCCCGCCAGATATGCCCAAATGTGGCGGGGCAAATACCAATTTGAGCGGCCCCGCCACAAATATTTTGGGCACCGTTGGGGTTTAGTTTGGGCCCCACCCTTCACGGCGGGACTAGATTGGCGCAGGCCAGGGGTCTTTGCCGTGCTGTAGGAGATGCTCTAAGGGTAGCGCAACAGGGTACCAGACCAGGCGGGTATAAGCAACTAGCAGTACCCCGGGCAGAACATATTGGGGGGAGTAGAGCAAAACCCTAATATTTGGGCTCCTACCAGATCAGCCTGGTATTGCAAAGAACGCAACTTTGTCGATACCAGTACTCCCTCTTCCGTTGTCGCTTACACCCTAGGTATCAATATGTGGAGCGTTAGGGGTTAGGGTGCAGCAATGGAAAGTTGCGGCTCTTTGATTGAGGCGATCTGAATGGCGATTTAAGCTGTAAGCTATAAGCTGAGTAAGTGCTTGG
The DNA here is from genome assembly GCA_030704615.1 of Takakia lepidozioides. Classification (NCBI taxonomy): domain Eukaryota; kingdom Viridiplantae; phylum Streptophyta; class Takakiopsida; order Takakiales; family Takakiaceae; genus Takakia; species Takakia lepidozioides. Next base: position 24,404,235 of record CM060734.1, on the reverse strand, counting down.
GGTTCTTATGTGGTCAAATTGTTAGGTAACTCAATTTTAACTAATTCTGGAATTTTGGCTTAAATCCGGACAAAACTTAATATAATTTTATATTTAAATTAAATCAAATAATTACAATATTGTGAAGCAATAAATCAAGATTTAGTTTTTCAAGTGAATGTGCATGATTCCAAATTCCTTAAACGTCGACATCAAAGTTGAATGACTTACATTAGACAATGCAAATGATACATATTAATAACACATTGATTTGCATGACTCCAAATTCATTAAACGTCGACATCACAGCCGAATGATATACAAATTTAGCCAATGCAAAGGATATATACTAATTAGCACAAGTATCCATGAGACATCATTACCCAGTACATGTTGTCAATTAGTCTGTTATCCCCAATACAAATGCACTATATATAGTCTACAAACACCCTAGCCCTGAAACTAGACCATCTACACATAAGGTTGACATTCAGAAGATTGGGTGTTCGTCGCACGAAAATATGTTTTTGCAAATGCCTCCGCGTAGATAGGTAGCTTATAAAAATGAAAACTCGAACTTAGACAAAATACTTTGTTTTGAAAAAATATATATATGTCGGTCTCGAATCCAAATGACTCTCGCAAAAGAATAACCACGGATATAAATTTATGAATACTAACACATGAATACAAGGCCCGAAGGCGAACTAAAAGGTATTCAAAATCAAAACGGTACACGGAAATAAATAAAAATCTTACTCACATGAGAAATCCGAATCAACATTAATAAAATGTATGGAACCTAGGATCTTCTAGACATTTTTAATTGAAATAATTTCTCCACCCCAATGTATCAATGTACTCCAAAGCTATGGACATTTATTTTTTCAATGACTCGCTTCGGGATGTGAGGTTTTGAGGTATTGTAGGGTTTAGGATAAGAAAAAAATATGAAAAGGGGAAAAAAGAAACAACAATGCATCGAACCTATAAGAACTTTCAATTAAATATCTCAACCTTGAATACATTGTACCCCAAAGTAAGAATGTGTCTTTTTAACGAGCTTCCAACATGGATATAAGGTTTTAGGAGCATACAGTTTTAGAAAAATTATAAGTATGAATCACACAAAATATGCAGGAAAGTTTATGACCTATAAAAACGTTCAATCAAGTAATATTTTAACCATAATTGTATTATACCCAAAGCTGAAAAAATGATTTGAATGTACTTCAAATATTTGAATGAGATTTAGGGTATAGGGGGTTGGAGAAGTAAAAGTACTATCAAGTACAAAATAAAATTGGAAGAGTGTGTAGAACATATAAGAATTTCCAAGTAAATATTCCGAGGACTCTATCATACATATAAGCTAGAATTAAATGAATCAATGAGCTTCAAATGTGGAAACTACATTTTAGGGTCTACTAGGGTTTAGAACAAGCAAAAGTGTGAATGATACAAATAATGGGATACTGTTTAGGACTAATACAAAATTTCAATTCAATATTCCAACAACTCTTAGTAGTATGCAACCCCAAAGTTAGAAAAGAAATTTTTGAGTGAGCTTTAAACATTACAAAGATATTTTTGGGGTATTGGGCTTAGGCTATTAAACTAAAGTATAGGTAAGAACAAATATGAAAGAATGGAACTTAGGATCTACAAAAATATCAATTAAAAATCCAGACCACTTTATCTTATTATAAAGTGAATCAATGGGAGAAAAAAAATAATGAGCTTCAAACAATAAAAAAGATGACATACTAGAATTTAGGGTAAGAAAATTTGGTACGTGTAAACAAACTTACTTCCTTACAAACAAATTTATAAGAGTAATTAAGACATATAAAACCTCTCAATTAAAATATCATAAAATTCTATAAACTTCCCCAAAGCTTAGTACTAGTCCAAAAAAAAAAAAAAACTATTCAATGTAAACAAAGGGTTGAAAAGTGCTTATAAGGAAGTTCCATACAAAATTACTACCAAGTAGTACTAAGCAATTGTTGTAATGAGCTAATTCAATCTTATACATGTTGGGATTAAAATTTGTTGCGACCATGTCCCCTCTATTATACCCCAAAGCTGAAAAATTTTAGAATGGGAGGAAAAAAAACCAAAAACAAAAACAAAAACAAACACGGGACTTGGGCTTCAAACATGGATATGAGGTGGACAAAAATATCAATGAGAAACTAATATGGAAGCGACAGTTTGTGTACGAGGTCCTATAAAAACTTTAAAAAAACAACAACAGTATATGGAACCTATAAAAACTTTTCAATCAAATATCCCAACCTTGAATGCATTGTATTCCAAAGTAGGAATTTGTTTTCTTAAGAAGCTTCAAACATGGATATAAGGTTTTAGGGGCATAAAGTTTATAAGAAATAAAAATATGATAAAAGTATGCATGAATATTTAGGACCTATAATTTTTAAAACACAATCAAGTTAATATAATATTCTAACCATTGTAATTTATATTATACCCAAAGCTCAAAAATTGATTTGAATGAACTTCTTGAATGAGGTTTTGCTGTATATGGTTTCGGATACCCAAAAGTACTTCAAGTAAAAAATATATATGGAAGAGTAAGAATTTCCGAGTAAATATCTCGATGACTCTGTCATACATGTAAGCTGGAAAACGTAATTAATTGAGCTTCAAATGTAGCAACTACGTTTTAGGCTATAGGGTTAAGGCTATAGGGTTAAGTCTCTGACAAAAGGATGAATGACAGGGGTGGTGGGAGAGTATTTAGGACCTATACAAATTTTCAATTAAATATTCCAACCACTGTAGTATGCAACCACAAAGCTAGAAAAACAATTAATTCCGAGTATCAAGCTTCAAACATTACAAAGATATTTTTGTGGTACTCGGCTTAAACTAAGTTAAAGTATATTAGATAAGAAACAAATATTATGAAAGAATAACATTAAGGACCTGTAAAAATGTCATTAAAAAATCCAAACCAATCAAAAAAATAAAATGGAAAAGTATTTAGGAGGTTATATAAAAACTTGCAAGTATTACTAAGCAAAAGGTTTTTTTTTTAATCCCAACCACTCTAACAAAATTTATTCATACAAAATTTATTGAAAGTGGTCCAAATTTGGCTAGAAGAATGAACAACATTACAATTGAGTAGAACAACTATTTTTTATCCATCATTCAAAGTCATTGAGGTTTAAAACATTACAAAGAAACAAGAAAGTTGGAGAGTTGTCTGCATTCATACCATTTTAGTTTTCATTATCTTGACGATTTGCTGGTTCCAAATTTGCTCTAACATTGTAGTTGTGCTTGCTTTTGTCGTATTTTTTCTCGGCGACATTGTCCACACTATATTGTCAACATGAATTCATTGAGTGGGATCTATTGGGTTGAACCCCCAATTTTTGGACCAACAATCTTTGTATCTATCTACATCCGTAGGATTGCCCCCTTTATTCGGTCTCCACCACTCCACAAGAAGCTTATTATAATTGCGATCTTCTCTATCTCGTACAACATCCGATATTGTCATTCTCATCCAAACAGGAAAAATCTCCGTATCATTTGGGCGAACAAAGACAAAGAATCTCTTCTCAATATCCTTGAATGGATTTAACGGTATTTTCGGACGGTCACATCTCGGCCCACAATACGGTTCCACAATATCTTCATTATCGGACAATGCGTCTTGAGACTGTCTATGAACACCGTCTTTCCTGTGGTGCTCGACCCATTTTGTTGTTGGCCAAAATCCTTCGATAAGTTCGTCATTTGGCTCCTCCAACGGAAGGTCAAGTTCTTCAAGAATATCCGCCCAATATTGATCATATTGTTTCATGATATTTCCATATTGATCATCCAATAACGTATTTTTTTTTTCCAAAAATCCATGTACTTTTTAATACCGGACTTGATGCAAGATTGTTTCTCCAATGCTTCATCACCATCTCCCCAAATAGGTCTCTTACGGAGCAGTTTTGGTTGTCCAACTGGAAGCATTGGAGAACCATCGTCTTTTGTTTTCCACATTTTGACATTGCTATTTTTTGGAAACCAATCCGAATCTGTTGCAGATTTTTTGTATTGCATAAGAGGCCAACCATCCGAATCAACAAAAAACCAAAAAAAATGCATTTCCGTAGCTCTAACCAAAGCCTCATTCCCCTCCAAAATAAAGCCATCGACAAAATCCTTGAAGTCTGGAACTTCTTGAATTATTTGTGGAATAAACTGTAGGTCTTGAGATACCATAAAAATTTTCATGAGATTGGAAAGAACATAACTGCTGTTCTCTTTCAATTTCTTCGAAATGTAACTAAAATAAGCATCAATGTCCTCATGCGTGTGGCCAACCATAAGGATATCAACTTGAATTTCTTCGAACATCCCTCTTGCAGTAAGCAGTGATAAGAACGCCAACATCCACTTGTTCTTGTTGTCTTTGACACAATTGTCTATTTGTAGATACAATCTTCGTGGTAATGGAAGCGCTCATTGCCTGAAATCATCTTGGTTCATTGTTTGCAAATGTGGAAGAGCAGTCTTTCGATAATCCATCTTATCATAAATGATGCATATGAATTCTGTTGACATCATAATTTAGAATGCATCAAAATTGTTAATGCATTAGAATTCTGTTGCACTTCTTTTCACAGACTTCTTAATGAGGTCCTTTAGCATCTCACACTCCGTACATTTTGCAAATGTCCCTCTACTTTCTCTGACTTCGACGTTAGAGAAAATCTTCTTTCTAATTTGACTCACCGCTGAAGTAGAAATATGCCTTAAGCCCAGAACCTGATTGGTCTGTCATGTGCGCCCAAGAATATATTAGAACGTTGACACTAATGTCGAGGTCTCCTATAGTAATCCCATCAGCCTGATACAGGTAGTAGATAAATAAAGACTATTGATCGATCGATGTAAAAAAATTATAATTTGCTCAACCAAATCATATCTTATTCACATTGTCTTAATAGAGATGTACAAAAGAAGAAGTAGATAAGAAAGAATACTCGCCTCGTTGGACTCATCTCGCACTCGTTTCCAATTAATCTCTGGAGGTAATACACGGAGTGTATCTTGACACCCCTCACCAATACATCTCGTCTTATGTGGCATGAAATCACTGTTCTCATTAATGATAGACAATATGTTCGGACCTCAGCCTGATGCCTTCATGTCAGCGAATTACCTTACTGTTTATATTTAAGCATCAGATTGCTTCAGCAATCTATCAGGTTCCAATCACTCATCCCTTCATTCCACAGCTGGGCGGGGCCGCTTCATTCCACAATTTCCATGCAGAGAAGAGATAACCCCTTCTTTGCTGAGTCTTTTGTACTCCATATAAGTTGACATGTCATTCCATGAATTGTCCACCACGCCTTCTCGCAAATATCCACTCCCTCAATGGTAATGTATGCTCGACGAGTTGACCCTTCGAGTCTGTGTAGTCTCCGTGGAATGTCAAATCCCAGCTCTCGTCTATTGTCGAAGGTGGATCCCCAAAATGTGGTGCGAAGAGCAAGCGTCTTCTTCCAATCAAAAAATTGACAGCACCGAAGCTGATAATATGGTTTGCTACTGACCTCTCTCACAGACTTTTCCAATAGTAATTTTTTTGATTTCCTAGACTTATCCAAAACAACACTTCTTTTGGATCTACAAAAATGCATGTAAAGAACCTTCCTTATACCACACTCATCATCCTCCGGTTCACTAGCCATCTCGGAGCTGTAGAAATTTTGTAGATCTTCCGAAAGCAACCTTCCATTTTGCAATAATTTTGTTCTAATCAAAGGTCACTTGACAATGGACAAGAGATCCATCTCTTACTAGCACCCTGGTAATGAGAACACCGACATGGTCCTCCCCGAGTTTGTCACAAAGTATCACCTCATCCAGAATACATGCGTGTATTCTTCCCTCGTAGATGTCACCGCCTTCTTCTGTTAAGAGGATACATATACGATTTCTCCAATTACTCCTTCCAAGAGGGCTCTGAGGATTTTCTCCATCCACGGATTCTTCTAATCCATCTTCATCTTCGGACGAGAAAGGACATTCTGGACTAGAGGTAGGATAGTCCAAAGAGATATCACACAAATCTCATATGACAGGTGTCCCAAGAGCCTCAGTTAGTGTGTCTGCATCCATATGAGGATGTGGCAATTGCATCGTCCCATAGCCATTCTCAAATGTAATGATTATCACACTAATTGTTGATAAGGTCAATGAACGTCCATGACACTGACCTTCACCAGTCACATTCAGGCAGTTGCCAGTTGCAACTATAATCCTCGACGTTTTTTGTGAAGAAGATTTTGAGACCAGATGATAGGGAATCCATTTCGAGAAATGACAGAATGTCGAAATGAATGTCAACATTCCTTAGTCTCTACAGATAGAGATAAATAGGAAAAGTAGAAAGACTGTAGCTGAATATCCTAATTAGGAGATAGAGATAAAGAAGACTTCGACGAATAAAGAGATGTTAAGAGAATTAGAGTATATAATGTGGATATGTCGATGAAGACCAAGAAAAATAAGAAATAATATAAAGAATAAAACGTCGACATGAATGTCGACGTTCTCTAGTCTTGACGTATAGAGATAGATAGAAAAAAATAACGGTTGTAACTGGATATCCTAAAAAAAAGACATAAAATAAATCAGATGAATATATTAATGAAAACCTAGAAAAAAAACCAAGTGAGGAAGAAGACATGCTCTCATAAGCAGATGCACTAGTAGGTACTCTCAGATATTTGATGTGATGTGAGACATAATGAAGGTCAAGTGATGAAACTTTAGTTTGTATTTAAAAAATTGAAGAAGCAGCAATCCGCCAGACGTTGACACTAATGTCGACGTTACTATAGATGAATAAAAAATGGATGAATAATCATCCAGTTGGATGAGATATGGATGATAGTTAAATAAAGATGACTGTAAAAATGTAGGGAGACTAAGGTATGTAATGGTGGAAAAAATATAAAAATGAAGCAAACCTTGAAGTCTCTCAAACCTAAAACAAACACTTATGTGTTTGAACATAATGTGACGATAAACTCGTGTCTACACAACAGATGCTTTGGTAAACCCTAAAGCTTAAGGCAAATATTCATAAGAATATTGGCTGATGCAAAGGTACACGAAACATGACAGACTGAGGAGGACAGACTGAGGAGAGAAAGAAAAGACGCAGGAGTGCAGAATGACAGATTATATATGTACCTCTACCCCCAAGCGTGTGGTGTACGTGGTACACTCACATAGGTGCGTAAACGAGCACAAGGATGGAGACTGGAGTCTTCCCGCCATGGATATGGACTCCCAGCAGGTCTAGTGGTGGTTAGGGCGCTGTTAATGCGCCAATGCAAATGATTGAGAATGCACCATAGGGATCAAGTGCTCCAACCGTTGATTAGCACTGTCACAAATCTGACGGACGTAGACAACCCGCGACACGTCGAACGATCTTGACGATCCAACGGATGACATACGGCGCATCGCGGAGTTAAGCCACACACCGTCCGTTCGATCGTCAAGATCTCGATCTCAATCTCAAGATCTCGTCAAGATCGTCAAGATCTCGATCGCGATCCAACGGTGGTGATGTTTGATCTAACCCCCAGGCGCCGCCATAAACCCTACCTTTATTTTGTGAGAGAGCGTCAATTGACCTAACTCTCAACCATGGAGGGTTAGGTCAAACACGTTTATTTTTCTTTTTGGGCTTTTGTTTTTGGGTCGGGCGAAAGTCATTTGATTGCAAGGACCTTGACGTGTGTGCCGAAGTTTGACGTCACCATCCGCAATTGATTGTTATTTTGTTTTTATTTTATTTTTTGGGAAGCAGAGAGCCGTTGGATCGAGCGGATGGGAGGACCAGTTTTTTTTTTTTAATTCCATATGTACTATTTGTTTATTTTCCACTTAGTTATCATCTATTATCGATCTTTTATTTTACCTGAATGTGCACCTCAGTGGCGGCTGGGGTTATTTTTGTGGCGGGCTCAATATTTAAGACCTCGACGTGTACGTCGAACCTCAATAGTTAAGACCTCGGCGTGTGCGCTGAGGTTCGACGTAACCCTCAGCAGCTGATTTTTTATTTTTTGGCTTTTTTTCGGAGGCTGGGAAACCATTGGATCACAGGGATCCAACGGAAGGGAGGACCTACTGCTAATTTTTACCCTATTTTTTATATTTTATTTTCTAGTTAGATAATATCTACTTTCTATTTTTTATTATACTTGAAAGTGCAAAACAACGCAAAATTACCTGCATGAGAGTAATTATAAATCTAGTCCTACAAGTCAAAGCAAGGAAAGGGCGCAGGGATCGAACCTGTAACCTTTTGACCCAAATTTGCCAATCATACCAACAAACTACACATGAGATTTTGAAAGTACATCCATCGTTCATAGTATATATATTGAACACAAAGTAATAAGGAGCAATTCAAATGTTGAAGTGCGCCAAGTTGTTTTTTTATTTTTTGTTATCGAAATCTAATGTCTATTATTTTTTATATTGGGTTTTTTTCTCCTGGGATGGAGGCTGTTGGATCGCAAAGATCCAGCGTCCGTCCGTTCAGTATTATTGGAATTATAATAATGTTTATTTTATTTTTTTATATTTTACATTTCTGCTTGGGTTTTCCGAAGCCGTCGGATTTCGAAGATCCAACGGCGTAGAGATCTCACCTAAGCGTCACCACAGGGGTGGCGGCTAGGGTTAGGTCTCTTAGAGACCCCCACCATTGGATTGGAAAGATCCAACGGACGTTGGATTTTGTTGTTTTTTTTTAATTTGTTTTTTGATGGCTGATCCCGCTGATTTTGCCAGGCCTCGTGGACCCACACTAGGCCGCTTTTTTTGGGTGGCGGCGGCCTTTGTCGGCGCCGGGGACGCACGCTCGACGCGTCGCCACGTATCCAGGGGCAGTTTTTTTTTTTTTTTTTTCCTTGGGTGGCGGCGCCGATGCACGCTCGGCGCGACCGCACGTAGCCAGACGCAGCAGTGTGTTTTTCTTTTTCTTTTTCTTTTGGGTCGGCGACACTGACCCACGCCAGGCCGCACGCTCGGCGCATCGCCACGTGCCGCGCGTGTGTTTTTTTTGGTTTTTGGGGGTTTTCTTTTTCAGGACTTTGTGAAAGACGTTGGATCCAGCATCCAACGGCCAGGTTGGACATTGTTTATTTTGTCTTTCATTTAGCCGATGCCGTTGGATCTGGCCAAATCCAACGGAGGGGGTGGGGGGGGGGGTTGCCCTAACTCTTCAGCCCTCCACACCTCTGCTGCGAGCAGGGACTTTGAAGCTCTGCGATCGAGGAGTTTACGAGAGAGAGGGACGAGCTTGGAGCGGTGGAGCTGCGAGCGTTGGGTGGTGGGATGGTGCATAGGGAGATGCGGCAGGCACTTCACGAGTTGGGTTTCCTGGCCTAAGCGGGAGAAGGAGGAAGATGAGAGAGAGAGCATTGATGCAATGCATGTTTTAGGTTCATTTTCAATCTCACTTTCCTCTCACTTTGTGTTTGTTGTTGGGGTTTCTTGCCCTAAGAGAGAGAGAATGAGAGAGAGAATGGAGAGAATAGTAGGTCTTGAAAACTGAATATTGTCTAAAGTTGCCAACAAAATGACAATTGCATCTCTTTTCCTCTTAGCTTCTATTTGATGTTCGGGCTTCCTGTCCTAAGAGATAGAGAAGGAGGGAGAGGGGAGAGAGGCAAGCGGATTAAATTAGATAAGGAATATTATCTTCAGTTTGCGGCAATTGCAATCTTCATTTCCCTGTGAGCTTCTATTTGTTGTTCGGGCTTCCCCCCCGAGTTTATTTCAGGTCTTCTAATGGCTTTGGTACAATAGACTAGGGCCAACCAGAAGTTCTTGTCATTACCACCATATTGATTACCTTTTTCCATTGTCCTTATTAGATCTCTTTTTATACCTTTCAAGCTAATATATGTATTTGTGAAAGGGTCAATCAGTGGATAGAGGGCATTTGAAGCATTTATTTGGAAGCCTCCAAGACACACCGAAGTACTTCGACATGGCATCCAGTAGCAGGTAAAATTGCAAACTTATTAACTCATTGTGTTGTCTTGTTTCCCTTGATTTCTATTGTTTTATCTTGTCTTAACTTGGCTCCAAACCATAGATCCAAAACTGCACCACCCAAATGCAAAGAGCCCCAAACTTTCAAATCGTATTTCGAATACTGCAATTTCAATTGCTAATGTAATGCACTGCACATGCATAAACAGTGCATAGGAAATAATTGACGCTACTTGTACCATGGAAACACTACTTGTAACCATTCCAAGTTCCCAAATATGAGACAACAAATCATAAGACCATATGCATACACGATCGATAATGAGTCGTAGAACGTCGACATTAATGTCTAGAAAATCTAGAAAATCTAGAAATATAGCAAACAACTTCCTGGTTCACATAATCATGAAAAGCTAATGCCAGGAACATCGACATGAGTGTCGACGTTGTGGAGTTTAATGAGGTCAGGTTAGGTTGGGAAAAGCGGTTCAAAGAGGTTGGGTTAGGTTCGGTTTTCATGAGATTGAGTTTCACTGAGGTCAATTTGGATTCTTATACTGAGGTAAGATGCGGCAAGCTAGGTTGGGTGAGGTTTTTACCATTAGCGTCTCGTGGCGAAATGTCCCACTATTTCTTGACATATTTATCTGAAACCTCGACATTTGCGTTGACGTTCATTAGACCTGATGTAAAATCTTCTGTCCCTTGCTTAGGATCATACTGAATTCGACATAGGTAGTAGAAGAAATGTTTCCAAAAATAGTACTCCTTAGTCTCCTCTGAAGGGACGTCGACGTTGAGAATTTGGAACAAATTTTTTAGAGAGGTGGTTCAAACTATTTTTGTATTTGAGTGAACTGAGGCAGTTCGTAGGTGGTTGTGTATGAGTGATTACTCTGGAAAGGATGAAACGACTGAATACTCATCGAGCTTCTACCCAATTCCCAGAACTCCCGAATACGAGCTTCCGGACTTCATTGAACCACCTGAAATAGCCTACTCATCATCCGGTTCAGAGGCAGCAGACTCGCCTGGATATTGTCTGTCCTCCGCTGAATATATGCCAACCTCACCAAAGTACATTCGTTCCTCTAAACGAGATAACCAACGGCCATATGAATACATGTTATTCTACCCTACCTATGTTCTAGAAACATACAGTCCAGAAACATACAGTCCAAAGACTTACGTTCCACGCACGTCATACCCCGAAGAATATGAACTACCCATGGACAACGTCTGTGCCAAGATTCTTGGGCTGTCGGGAACTCAAGGTCAAGATCAAGATGAGTCCTCTTTTGGGAACCTGTTTGGTTAGGCCGAATCCATTATGATGAAGACACTGGTCTCTGGACATTTGAGTAATGTTGTCTCATTATTGAGGAATGTGTCGTAAATCTCAGTCGCTCTCTGATGTGAATAAAATATGGATATTTACAAAGATTATTCAATGTGTTTGAGCTTACAAACCTTGTGGGATTTGGTTTGTCCTTCATTGTATGTGGAAAAGATAGTGTGATTAAATATCATGGTCACGTCGTAAACATTTTCTAACGTCGACATTAATGTCGAGGTGTTTTCCTGATCAAATATAGGACATCTGGCTTTTGCAGTTCTCAGGCCCCCGAAGACTGCCAACCCGGAATGTCTGCAAATATTTGTGGGGATTTCTTATCTGTCAGATCCCCGGGATACAAGACCGAGCATGTAGCTATATACAAATTGAAGAGCAGCATAAAAGAATGGGGCATTGAAGTCGTTGGGGAACCTCCAGATCACAAGCTCCGGTTTCAGTACAAGACGAGAAGCAATGTTGTAGTGTGAATGCAGGGGAGTGACATTGAAATTTTTGTTCACCGAGATTCTACATTTCTACAAAAGAAAGGGCCCCGGTACCAATGTGAAAATAGGTTGAGTTGTCCCTGCAATTTATTCCATACATGTTTCTAGGTTACATCATGGGAACGATGGGGAACTCTTGGCCAGGATGAAAGTGGCTAAGTCGTGACCAGGCGTATTTTCTTCCGGACGATGAATGGATTACATCCATGCTTACTGGATGACTACTAGGAACGAGGACGAAGGATCCAGTGCCAAGGATGCAATGAATTTGTGATTAACTCTGTTAATGAAACCTAGCACGTTTTTCGTTCGTGAAAGTGGATGACTTTCGTCACTGGCGGTTACCCTAGAAACGCGGGACGAGGAAGACGAAGGGGCAGATGACGGGGGCTCTGAGTAAATGCTGCGAACAGTGGAATTAGCAGGGCATTGTGTCAAGGGCGATTGCATCTACGCTGGGGCATCTGGCTTGCATTAAGGGAAGTGTTAATGTACAGGATAAGGGCACAGCTTGGTAATCTGTGCAGCAGGGAAAGCGGTGCCGCCATCTTCTTGGTAATGATCGATTTCTGGAGGATATGCTTACAGGGAGATCGGCGTGGCATGCGATGGAGCAATCAATTAACAGGCGGTGTCATCGCTGCTATGGTGAATGGGTAGCTTAGGGCTTGCTGGAGGATAATCGTGCAAGGAACAATTAGGTAATTTGTGCTCAAGCCAGGTGAAGGGAGGCAGTGCAGTAATCGTTTCATAGCTTTGAAGAAAGGGAGTGCTGCAGGACGATTCATGAAGGGCAAGGGAAGTAATATCATGTGCTACTGACAGAAGTAAAGGTGAAGGAGCAGCTCGACATGACGAGCATCTGCCAGAGGTAGGGTGTGCAAACTGATACTGCCGCCATTGCATTCATGTGCGATTATTGAAAGCTGCACTTGTGGGAGAAACAATTGCTGCCAGATGACGGGCAGCGATGGGATTATTGACTTGGCCACATGTTGACTAGTGCAATCGCCAGAATGAGGGCATTGGCTTGTGGACAGTGAATCAGGTCATCTGTAAATAAGGAGGCAAGGAGTGAAATGTACAGAGCAAGAAGCTTTCAGATGATGACTATCTTCTTGTTATAAGATCATATCAGATCTTAGGGTAGATTAGCAGAGATGGTGGGATAGGGTAGTTAGTTGGCAAGCGACAGGGTTACTGCCATGGGCTGAAGCAGAGCCGTCATGACTCACTGAACGCTTGAATCGACAAATATATGAAAGGTGGAGTGGCAGAGCGATGACAGGATCTGACATGCATAGATCTTTGTTTTTACAACGTGGCATTCAGACGACAAGAGGAGTTAGGGTAGCTGTTGACAGAGATGGTGAGGTGCCATTTCGGGCAGGCAATCCCACCGCTTCACTGGAGTATAAGACAGCTAAGTTCGTAGATGCATGGCTCTTCTCTCAGACTTAGAAATAGTTTCTGGTTCTTTCACGTAGGAATAGTTGTTGTTGCTTTGACTTAGGAGCTCTCAAGCAAGACTGATGTAGGAGATAAGATTTTGAGAAATGGAATGAAGGTGGCCTGACTTCAAACCAGGGAGATTGTAGAGAGGATGTGAGAGGATGCATATGTCCGTGGGGATATTGATTAGAGGGCAGATGCAGTCCCACCATAGTCACTGAGTGTATGATGTTTCTTTTGCTTCAGATCATCTGTTTCCAGTAGCATGAATCTGGACCCAATGTTGCATTGAAGGTTGATGTCAAATGTACATGCAATTTTGAGCACAGTAAAGCACAAACCAGTAGGGTTAGCTGCCTTTTTAACAATAGAAAGATGAGGGTGATGGTGTTTCATTGGAGAACTAGGGTATTCTGAATTTATGTGGCATGCATACATTAGAGGGATGAAGTGGAAACTTATCTTAAGTTGTTTAGTGTAGCTGCCTTACTGAAGCTGAAACCTGAAGTTTGATCCCAGAATGAGGGATTTAGTTTGGGAACTCTGTTGGTTCAAAGCTGAATGCAAAAGATAAGGATGGGGTAGAATGTAGATACAGATAAAGGGCTCTTTATCACTGACTGACAGACCTGAATTGTCTCTGAAAGCAATCAGAATGGAGGGCCTTGTTTGGGAAGAGAGAATGACCAAATAGGGAATGTGGGGCATCCTTGAGATATCAAATCACAAATTTTGTATCTGGTCCTACTGGATGTGTTGCCTTGGTGTAATTGCATAGTATGTAGGAAGGGTGCAGTGTTCTACATGATACCCAGGGAATATTTGGTCATGCAAGGGTGAGAAAAGAAATCTGGAGAGCTGCACAGAAAAAGGAAGAACGAAGGGATAACTCAGTTGTAAGCTGAGAGATAAAAATGGAGAAACTTCCCAGTCCTATCCATGTTTTCTCTTCCGCTGCAGCATGGATGAGGGCATCTGGTCTCTGGTCATGAACAGTAAAAGGGTCAATGATTGAGGATAGTGATTTAGGGTAGCAAACTTGTCTTCACTAGGGTGTAGTGGGCTGGGGCAGCAAGCTTCTTTGCACTACGAACCAGATTTAGATTTTTACAGAAGGGATTCATGCCCTTCCTTTTCACACTACAATGTTACAGAGCTCAAGTACGCATACGTGAAGGAAGTGGAAACCCAGACGAACATGCAGTCTCCAATGCTGGTGATCTTTATTGCTGAGGATGGAAGGGTGCCAAAACATCCCATCAACATGATATCTTCGTAAGAGTATCGACAAAATATTATTTTCAATAATTCTCAAGATGGATGGTTGATATCCTTTCATCCAAGCCCTTCAAAAACTTCATAGATTTGTCTTTGTGAAAGTAAATATGCAGTACCCCCGTGCACATTCAATGACGAAGATTTTTGGGAATTAAGGTAAACTGGCCTATGACCATTATATTGCCTATGACAGATCACCTCATTACTGGTTGGGTCAGGCCGCATGAGCTACCATTGCTAGGCCCAAGACCGCTCATTTTTGGCAAATAGTTGTTTGATAGAATCCCCCAAAAATGATTGGTAATAGGGCTCAAGGTTCACACAAGCATTCGGATTGGTTCAACTTTTAAACCCCACAACTTTGCATGGACTTCATGAAATCACGCACTTCCAAGTGTGTTGGGATGCCCCGGATGTGGGGCACCTTATCAATTTTATCCGGGGTATAAACGACAAAAATTCACCGTTAGATCTTCCGCCATTGTTAGATGAACGGTCATTGGCCTGTCTACCCTGGGGTTTTTTTGGATTGGGGATATCTTAAAGATAATGTCTCATCATATTTGGATTATTCAAATGATAAACATAACATGTACGTATGTGCACAAAAGTATATATACTTATTTAAGAAAGATTATCAATATTTACAAGTGGCAATATTTCTGTTCGTGATAATTGTATGTATAAGTACATAAATATATTAATATACATGTATACAACGTCTGCAAATCTGACAACCTATGCCATAAGAGCTATATATAAGGTCTTATTGGTTATATGAGACCTACATAATATTGGGGGGTACATGTACATTGTAAAAATAAAATTGAATTGTTAAGTCTTATATGTATTTATGAATGATGTTATATAATATTTTATATTTGGTCTATCACATCCATGTGATTCTTAACTGAAACTATTGTGTTGTATGTATAATAAGCCTCTCATTTTAAGATAATAGCGTCTTCAATGTGCACGTGCGAGCCCATTGGCGACAAAACATCCCAAGTTTTACGAATATAATATTTCATTTTAAAAATAATAATAATAATCAGGGGGATTGTAGCCATGGGGAACTTTATTATAAACATTTTATAAGTGACATATCCTTTGAAATAAGTTAGTTCATTATTTATTTAAGTACAGAACTGTAAGCATTATATATCTTTACATCATCTATAAATCGCCGATCCTATGCATAGGTTACTCATAATCTTCTTGAATTCATGTGATACACATAAATGATATATATAATAATAGCAAGTGCATGTAAGAATGAATATTACTATTAGATCATGAAATCTTATCTGCATTTTAAAATAAAATTGTTAATTTTCTTAAATCCGGTCTCTCACATCCATGTGATTTTTTAATTAAATATAACTTATTGCAGGACAATGAAAATATTCCACTTATGAGAATCTGTACACATAAATGACCAATATAATAATTGAAAGCACATGTAAGAGTAAACACTGAATTGTGATATTTTATCTGCATTTAATAAGCTGTTATAGAATAGATTTACGATCTCTGACATCTTTGTGATTTTTTAATTCAGAATATTTTATTGCATATCTGATAAAGTAAAAATTCCAAGTAATACGAATAAACTAGACTATACGTCCACACAAAATATTAGATCAAATTACATTCTTTAAATATCATCAAATTATAACGTTATAATCCAACATTCTTAAAGAGAATGTCTCATCATATTTGAATGATCCAAATGACATGCATACCTCTACATATATGTACGTACGTATATATACTTATTAATCAAAAATTAGGTTGTGCCAATTTGAACTAAGTTGTGCCAACAACTTGGTGCCACCAACGTTGTTGGCGCCATCAACCTTGTTGGCGTCGGGTGCCTTAGTGGCGCCACGAGCCTTGTTGGCGCCGGGTGCCTTAGTGGCGCCACTAACCTTAATGGCGTCACCTACGTTGTTGACGCCCATGTTGTCAACAAGTGGCGTGAACAAGTAGGTTGATTTGTCGAGGGACGTGGTCATACGGCATTCCTTCGTGTACCAAATGCCCGACAAATCAAAAAGCATCTAAACATAATTTTAAAGGATCTAAGAATCTATTAGAGAATATTTGTTGAACAAGTGGGATGAAGACATGGGCATTTGGTACCCCTATGCATACCGTTTGCCCACAAAATCAACCCTCAACAAATCATCTATAACCACTAGTGGTTGATTTGTCGGGGGTTGTAGATGATTTGTCGAGGGTTGTAGATGATAGTAGAATTGTCGGGCATTTGGTATTCCATATCTTTATTCCCCATCAATGAATGCTATGACTTTGGTGGGATGAAGGTGACTATTACAACGGATGTGTCAGTGATGAGCCTGTAAACTTGTCTTATATTAACCGCTAGTATTATATTAAGCAAAAGCCTTGTTGGTGGCCTATTTGTCATGACATCTGGATGACGATATGAAGAACCTATGAGTGACGGCCACCTGGCCAGGCTGATAAGGATAGAGAGACTCTTTAATCAAGATGGACTTGAGACCTGGTGTGCTGGTTTTTGGGATGTTCATCTCTGTGTATCTGTGTGGATGAAAGTGTCTCAGTGTACGGCGTGTGATTAAGTCTAGGGAATCATCCCCAAGGATCTGCAGTGCTCTAGAGTAAGATCCCTCATCCTAAGCATGCTCGCTCTACCGTAGCTACACACCCCTTTAAGCGCTGCCACCACTGAGGATGAGAATTTATGGTGGACGCCAGAATCTTGGTGGAGACGGGTTGCAAGATATCGTCAATCATCACCTAGACATTCTCTGTTGGTACGTCAGGTAAAAGTAGGCTGACGGCGTGACAATGGTGGCGCCTTCCAGTGTATGTTTGTGCTTGCCTCTAGCTGCTGTCATGCTTTGTTGTGTCTTCATGCTTCATTGTGTTTTTGAGATTTGCAGCAATGGCGTCATCATCGCGTTCTCCTATTGAAGCTGAACTCAACGCGTACAAGGAGACACCTGTGGATAACTTTGAAGCAGTTTTTGCTTGAGTGCTACGTGATTCAGTGGATCCCAAGCTAATCGTGGAGGTGGACTATCCTCCCTTTGGTGAACCATTTGAGCGATCTGAGCTCATTTTAGACACGCCCTCAGATCATTGGGTTGGCAAGTTTGAGCTCAAGCCCACGCGTAACAAAAAGGAGGCTGCCGAGCAACGCTGCAAAGTCATTGAGGCACTGCAAGGTGCAAGAGCGGCAAAGATCCTCCAACGTCTCCACGACGCTGCAAAAATTGATCGCAAGCTTCTTCTTTCGGTAGCTAAGGAGCGCCTACTTGATGGTGAGACCTTGAGTTGGCCCGAGTTGGGGGTGCTGCAATTCACAGTTGCTGGCGAAATCACTGTTGAACTTGGCAACTTCTTACCAGAGACCTAGTCCAGTCAGGCTATGGGAGTTTGTCCGAGGCGGGAGCTCTCTTGTTTTGGCTAATCTACATCCTCTCTAGAAGCCTGAGCACAATGTCGACTTGTCATGGGAGAATCATGTAGCGGGCATTTCTGTCTCTCGCTTTCCGCATATCGAGAATGATATCCTCATCTTTCCTGGTGCTGATTTTTGTGCTGAAAGGGTGGCCTTCAGTCTTCGCAACGCCGTGGTCACTAATTACCCAGTGCATACCTTGTTGGCCAAGGAAAAGATCATTCGATCAGTGGTACGAGTGTCATTTTGGCTGAAGATTGACGATGAGCTATATTGGCACTTTTTGGGAGAATCAGTGCACATGCTTCATAAACACAAGTTCGTGAGCTCCTATCGTATTACTGACTGGGAGGACGAACTGCAACCCATGCCAAGTCAGAAAGGAAGGTGAGAACTGTTGCTGCTTTGTAAACTCAAAATGCCCGTGAGTACTAGAACTCGTGAGTCTTGGAAGATCCTTGATGATTTTTGGAAGAGGAAGAACCGGCTGATAAGGTAAAGGCTGATGCTCCCATTCTTCCTGAACCCATGTCCGAGACTCTATCTCTAGAGGAGCCTCTGGGGGAAGACCCTGCCAATCCTCCGCAAGGGACTCATGCAACCACGTTAGATAACCAGCTAACATTAATATCCAGGGTATCTGCATGTGATGCTATGACCACACTGTCAAGTTGCCCTGCTTTGGTACAGTTGTTTTTAGACAAACAGATTGGAGCTGCGCCCGTTGCCAATGCAAAGGACCCTCAACGTTCTCACAAGTGTAGGACAAGTGTCCATATCCAGAGTATGAGGTGGGTCAAGACATTGAGAATTTTCTCAACTTCTTTGAGATGAGTGTGAGATTTAATGAGCTGTCCGCTATCATGGTGACCAATTCCTTCCGTTTTTGTCTTAAGGGCGGAGCCCATGACCTGTTTGAAGCTAGTATTAAGAATCAGGGTGAGCTCAGATGGGGAGTGGCCAAATAGTTGGTACTTAAACTGTTCAGGGCTGATACACCAATCAACTACACTATGCCAGACCGACCTTACAAACCTGGTGAGAGCATCTGGAAATATTACACTGACCTCAAAACCAATATAAGTAAGGCTATACCCATACCCTCTGAACGAAGTGTTGTTCTTAAGACCTACTTCATCCCTGGTTGCCTGCTTCTGATCAGGTTTTTCTTCATAAACATCCTTACCGTGATGAGAGACATATGGTTGAGATGATGGACGAGAGAATGAGGTTAAAGATTGCCAAACAAGGCACTGCTGGGTCTATAGTAGCTCATTTGACTATGATGCATGTGGCTGAAGGTACAAGTGGGGTGACTATGACCAAAGGTGGATCTGTAGATCAGTTAACTCCTGCTTTGCTTGATGAGATAAAAACGGTACAGCAGGAGCTGCATAGTCAGCTCCAGGCCCTCCAAACTGATAGTTCTTGGCGCACACCATCTGGAAAGCCTTCAGTTGCAGAGTCCCACCGAGGCCACACCCACACGGGCACAAGGTATGAGGTCAAAGGTAAAAGGGCTGCATGCTACATTTGTGGGTCACTGGAACATTATACTAGATTTTGCACATATGTTGACCTGCCAGTTCCTGGCATGATTAAAGACTGTGAAAAGAAAAAGAAAAAACAAAGACTATAAACGAAGGAGACCATCTGTAAAGGGGCTAGGCGGTCACCAAAACACAATTTTAAGTAAATCTGGACTAAAGTTTGGTCCAGAAATAAGGATAAATATCTGAATATGTATTTTTTAAAATCATTTAAATGAATTTAAATGGATCATTTTAAATATAAATGTAAAGATATAAATAATTATTTGTCTATTAATATATAATATGAGCAATAAAGAAACATTATGTATAAACTTCAGGAGAAAAAACAATTTCTATTTGGCTCATAAAGCAAGTTCCACTGTTCACTCGACGTTTAGTAAGAGTTGAATGAGATACCAATAGTCATTAACTCAGTTAGTGAAGTGCACTGACTGCCACCCAGATGATTCTGGGGTCAAATCTTGCCACTAACGGGTGTGGTATGTTCCTGGGTAGTGTCACATACCAACTGTGAAAGAGGTTTTTTTCTCCTCTCACTATTAAGGGGCCTGATTTTTGAGCTGTCGCTCCCAGGTGTTTCCCTTACATTAAAAAATAAATTAAAAAAACAAGACAAAATGGATGATATCCAGGATGATGCACGCAATGTTTTGAGGTTGAACCAAAATATTTTGCTTCCTGGGTGTCGGGTGATAACTCGCTTCATGATCCGCGGCCTGATGGATGATTGGAGCACCTTATGCCTTAGTCATATTCGTAACCGCGACTGAGCTTGTGAAGGCCGTTTATGTAACGTACAAGGCAAATCAATCAAATATGTGAACAAAACATGGTACAATGACACAATACCATGACATGAAAAGAAAGACAATGAGGAGATATTGATGATAAACAACCAGGTTTTATTTCAGAACCATGTCAATTTGAGTAAGTCTCGCCATGCGGCATGGACCAATACAAGTAACGTAAACCATGTCAATGAGAATATCAACTTCTAGAAGGAGGGATGAACTCCGGTAACACAAGATGATGTCGGCCGACGTACTTATGGTGAAAATATTTTGAGGAAAGTCATTTCCCAAAAAAACGATATTTGACAAGGTTGGAGGGACCATTTTCAAATCTCTATTCTTCCGTTGTTCCGAAGGTTTTTGTCAGCAGAAGATGGAAGAAGTCCTTGAAATGTTGTCTCGGGTATCGTGGATATGGTGATGACCCCACAACAAATATCCTCCAATATTACGTAAACCAACAATGTCTTGTGCAACCGAAGTTCAGCTGTACTTCTCCAAGAATTGGTGGCCTTGCAGACTTTGAGTGAACCGCGAAGATGATGAATTACTCGTATGCTCTTCAAAACATAATGTCCAAATAACTGACCCTGGAGTAAGATGCTGAAAGTATCCAATTGGGGAGTAAGTATGCGGCTCGTATGCTTCTGGAGAGTGGCTCGGTGGCGAGTACGTTGATAGAGAAAGTGACGTTTTCTACGAAATCTTCAAGGAAATAGTGTCGGGTGACCAGTCGAGGTTTATCTGCGACGGGCTGTGGTATTCCTGACGATTTACTGTAAAGCACTCGTAAACTGTTCTCCAACTAAATAATCTCCAACTGAATAACCACCAACTAACTGATTGGAGCTGTCACAACCAATGTCAACAATCATATTTACTGCTAGGTGTTTGATGCTATTGTTGTTCCTGCAGCTAGATTGTATAGTAGTCATTTTGCTATTCCCATGCGAATAGTATCAGGTCCCCAGAGACTGTCATATTCAGACTCCCGTATCAGCCACGGCCCACCATCATTGACCAATATAAAACCATCAGCTGCATGTCAGCTGAAAACTAGATCTTCGATTCATTGTATGCGACTCCAGAGAAATACCCTAACCCACAAGTAGTTGGCCAGCAGCTTGAGATATTTCTCCGGGCTGGGATTGAATGAACTGGAGATTTTATTCTTAGCTGATGGTTTCATGTAGGTGGTGCCTGATACCGAATCCGGAATATGACAGTCTTAGTGGACCTGATGTTGTTGGCATGGGAATAGCAAAAAGACTCCTATAGAAATCAGCTACATGAACATAGGCAGTATCAAACACCTTGAAGTACATATTATTGTTGAGATTGTTTGCACAAATTGTTTGCGACGGTGTTCCTCTTTTGGCGTCCCGTCCACATGAAAACGACGAGAATGACGCTGGAGATTGACATTCAATTGCTAACATTCTGCCTCCTCGTAACACCATTTTGGTGTGCAACGATGGACATCAGAACAGGTCAGCTCTTAGAAGAACACGCGTGACCGCGCGATATTAATCGTTGGTGTTCCTCAAAAGAATAGTGAATCCCCAAACGAAGGATATAGGAACCAAAAAATACACCACGAGGTTGTTGTCAATTGTTGGAGATCGGATTATGCAAGCATGGAGAATGACTTCAAACAACTTAAAGACTAAGATTTTAAGATATTTGAACAATCCGCCAAGGAACAAGTGACACCATCAGCCCGGATGATTTGAGTGCGTGTTATGAAACACATCAATGAATCATCCAAGATGATGGTGTGAAATATTCCGGACGGATTATGCGAATACCTTGAGTTCCCTCGGTGTAACTGACCTGAAGTAACTCACTATGCCTACATAATCCTCACAGCTTCAAATGACAACATTTTTGTTGTTGATTGCGTGAGCATAAAAAAAACATCACTCCGACCAATGACAAGTGGCACTGCTGAGGTAATATAACACTGAGGCAGTCGGCTAGAGAGCCAGGACGTTGATGAAGTCCGATTTTCGGACCACGCGTGATCGCGCGACAGATCTCTGCCTCTACCACCATTGAAAACCACAACGAGCGGAGTGCATCCCGATTTCAATCAACCACGATGGTGCTGTCAGTTCGTCAGGGAAGGAAGTTCGAAGCCGCCAAAATTACTTCAATCCATTTGAAGAGAGGTTTTAACAGAGCTTCACAATCTGCCCAGGAACAAATGAGACAACCATCGTGGGTGCTTGAATTACGTGTTAGGAACCCGAATTCAGTCATAGACGATGATCGTGTCATTTGGTCCCCATCGTAATATGCAAACATCGTAAAATTCCTTCTCTTTAAATATTATGATATAATTTTAAAAGTCTCGACATTACGTTTCGTACCACCTAACAGCATCTTCGATCTGGATTGAGTACACAACGAACTCCTCCAGCCTGATCTGTTATTGCCTCCACTGACAATGAAGTCATCTTGTTTTGATAACATTTGATGGCACTGCTGATCCATGTAAGCTCCACAAGATGATATATGAAAGAACCACGCGCGATTGCGCGTGATTTCTCTCAAACTTCGATGACCAACATTAAGGCCGACAGGATCTGGCATAACATTGACAGTGTTAAATAAAGGTTGTGATGAATATTCCGGCCATAGTTTAATTCATCAATAATACAGAGTTGCTTCCCAAACGGCTCACACTCAAGGCATATGTGTGAGATCGTCGTCGGTTACCACCGATGGCGGAACTCCGTGCACCCAAGGAGATGGATACAGTCGGAGATTGATATAAGATATGACCAGACACCTCACTGGTAGCTGTACTTGATGACCTTGACGAACGTAAAGCCTCGCGGTCCCTCCACTCAGCTTTCCGCTGCCGTTCTTCTTTTTTCTCCTGTTGAATTTGATTCTCAACTTGACACTGGAATATAACTGTGTGGAAGCAGCACAAAAGGGAATTGTTAAAGAAAATACAAAGATCATTGAAATATCATTGATCTCATAAAAGTCATGTGAAATCAACATATGTAAAAGTACAAATGGAGGTTCAAGTAAAACTGATGGACTACAACAAAATAGGGCAATGTTAAACTACATACCCAGATAATCGGGTTTGTTTTGCGGTGGGTGCCAAACAGAAGCATCAATAAATCTTCCAAACCAAGACCAGTAGACGTGATTTCGATCTATCGGTGGGCCGGAAGATTTGTAGGAGTTCTTGCTGACATAATCAACCACGGACGGGGCTCCAATCATGCCCGAGAGAAAAGGCCACAATGCTTTGGTGAGGTCAACCAAATCCTCCTCATTGCTTGATTCCTTGAATGTGAATGGGAAGACTCCAGTATTCACTGGGTTTTGGAATGCCCATGCCCAGCAAATTCTTTCCCACTAAATTTTACGAGAATACTCTTAATATCTTTGTCGTGGTTTTAGTCATGGTTAGCTAGAATTACCTACTTCTAGTTAACTAGAACATTTTGGATATTTATATTTGTATTTTGTGTGTTGGGACTTCATTTGGTTTCACATGCCAAGTGAGATGTCAAACCTCATTTGGGACATGGGGATGGGTTTTTCCCTCGTGAGTGTTGAGAATGGCTCATCTTTTTGTAGTTGAGCCTCCATGAGCCTCTCTCACCTCCATAGCTCTAGGTAATGAGAGGGAGTGTGTTGAGGGCTTTGTAGGGTGGATTCCCTTAGCAAGGGTGCCTTTGGCTTGACGTAGTTTATGTGATTGAGTGGATTCAAGAGTGAAGTGTTTCCATTGTGTTCACTTTCATTATCACTACAAGAAGATGACCTTATGCTTGTGAGTGCGGAGTGTAAGGGTTAGTTTAGCACTTGTGTGTTGAAGAGCTTGGGAAGATAACTCTTGATTCCTCACTCATCTTCACCCAATATCCACTCATTTAGTGATGTAAGCAACAAGAAACAGTGACCTATATATGAACCTGTGAATGTAGAGTGCAATGCGACAGCCCAACACTTCTACACTAACCAAGTTATGCACCTTGTAGTGTTGAGCTTATACATAATCTGCTGAAGTGGCTTTGATGGAAGCCACAACGGCAAAGGGTGCGCACCCTCCTCTTGGGCTACACTCTCGTTCAATGGAAGAGAACATCCATCGCAACCTCAAGTGTTTGTGCCAAAAGAAGTGAGGAGCTTGGTGACCGTGGTCTCTTATATATGCTCCAAGAAGGATGAAAGTGAAATGAAAGTGAAATGAAAAAATGACCGACCAATAGCGCCCACCCGAAAAAGGCGGTACAACCATATTTGATATAATTTTAAAATGAAGCGACCGTTAATACTGCGGTCGTAATTTTTTTATTTACAAAACACAAACGACCGCCAATATTGCGGTCGCTTTTATTTCCTTTGATTGTTGCGGTCGGTTGTATTTTAATCATTTTCTAAATTACAAGCGACCGTCAATATGGTGGTCGTTTTTATTCTTCTTTTTTAAAAATTAGAGCGACCGCCAATTATTTTTTATTTCGAAATATAATGCAACCGCGGGATTGCGATCACTTATATTATCTTATGACTCTTTTGTTTTTTATATTTTTTAAATAACGCGACCGCCAATATGGCGGTCACTTGTTTTCTTACATATTTTAAATAAAGCGACCGCAAATATGGCGGTCGCTTGTTATATATATATAATTTTAAAAATAAGTGACCGCCATAATTCTTAATATTTTTAAAATACAGCGACCGCCAGTATGATGGTCATTTTTATTTTTTATATTTTTAAATTTGAGCGACCACCAGTCTGGCGGTCGCCGTTATTATTATTATTTTACAATATAAAGCGACCGTCGGTATTGCGGTCGCTTTTAATTTTTTATGTCGCTTATATAGCTTGTTTTTAATATATTTTTAAGATAAAGTGACTACCAATAAGGCAATCACTTGTTTTTTTAATTTATAAAATAAGGCGACCGCCAATGTGGCTGTCGCATGTTTTATTTTATTTCTAAAATAAAGCGACCGCCAGTATGGCGGTATCTTGTTTTTAATATATTTGAAAAATAAAGCGACTGCCAATATGGCGGTCGTTTGTTTTTATTATTTTTAAAATAAGGTGACCGTCAAATGTGGCGGTCGCGTGTTTTATTTTATTTTTAAATTAAAGCGACTGCTAATGTGACGGTCTCTTGTTTAAAAAATAAAAATAAAGCGACCGCCAATATGACGGTCGCTCTTATTTGTTTTATTTCGAAATATAAAGTGACCGTCAAAATTTGTGGTCGAGTTTCTTTTCTTTTTTTCTTTTTTATAATTTGTTTGCCACCGCCACCGTGTCGGCAACGTGGCTGCTTAAGTGGCAATATTTTACCCAGTTGTTTTTTTACTATAATATTCCCGGAACGTGACGTGACGGAGGTCCCGTCAGCGTTAGGTTGACGGGAGCCTGACGTGACCTGACGCTGACTGACGTCACTGACGATGATAACCGGGGTGTCAATAGTGGAGATCTAACTTATGACTTACCACTGATAGCCATGACAACCGGCCTCTATAATATGATAATCCTTCTGGTTGGACAACAGGTTGCTCAGTTCTAGGTTCTTGTAGTCAACGGCCATTTGTCCGTAACAAGCATCGTTCTAATCAACCCAATTGATCCCATTATGGTAAACATGAAAAACATTTTCTTTTTTCTTCAACTGACGCATATGAAAACCCCATTAGCAATGTTGGCAACATCTATGTCGAATTATACGATGGCATTACAGGCACTAACTTCAGCGGGACAGTGCTACCCTCAAATGACACCGTAGGCACATTTGAGGTGCACATCACGCCCACAAAAGTAGGGCAATACTCTATCCTTGTTGGTGATGCAAGTGTTGGGCTTGCCTGGAACCTTACACAAATTGATGTATCACCTGGTCCCATCTCTCTCAACTTGACAATTACGTCTATAGAGGCACAAGTGTACAAGACTGAAACACTTGCAACTTTCACCTTGGATGCAAATGGCAACCCCAATTACACCATTCCAGAGGTGAATATTTCATCATCTCCCTTTGATGTCTATGCCGCCTCCGTGTTTTCACCATGTGGATCCCCTGAAACAAGGAGGTGGCCTGTAGCAAAGAAGTCCATTGACACTCAGGACCAGCAACATGCGCTTGTGTTTTTGGACACCACATATTTGTTGAGTAACAACGTTCTGAACCATCCAAAAGAGCCCATTAGTTTCTGTTATCCGACCCAAAAATAAATTATTTCCAGTATATTTTGCAACTCAAAAAATGCTACGACATACTTGCGTTTTGTGGTATACCTAGTGTCTATATCCTGACTCCCAAATGTAATATTTTGCAAAGGAGGTCCTTGACTCAGCATTACGACACCCAATTGTGACATGAGACAAACAAGCACAATCGGGAGTCTCTGAGTTTTCTGCAACCACGCGCGATCGCGCGAGGTTCCTGTATGTCAAGTTATGTCAACAATATAAATGAATATAAAATGATTACCAGGAAGCCAGAAACAATAAGACAGAGGACCAAGTGAAGGAGATACTTATTACCTTTGCCAGATTTACCCTTCGATTATGAGGCAGGTTACCACTAGAGGCAGGTGAATGTTGAAGGGATAACAAAACGCCAGATGCTGTCCTTTCATCGTCGGACACGACCGCGGCTGACTGCTGTGATCTATGATGTTTCCTTGACACAAGACCATCCGGAATTGTGGCGGGTTGGGTATGTGTAAAAATATTTGTCGGTCTTGTCGGTGTGCTGACCTCAGTCGGCAAATGAGTGAGTTTAATAACCTTTTCTCTGACGGTAAACAATGGAATTCGGTTTCTTGCTTTCTGCACATCCTGAACCGAATTCAAACGGAAAAAAAGGATTACCTTGGAATACAACCCCACAGAAGTTGCCGCTTCACAGGAAGGTCATACGTTGCAGCTTTTCTGGCCTGGAGTAAAGAAAGAAAATCAGAGGATGAACAGAAACACGGTAACAATAAAACGCATAGATGAAATAGAACTAAATCACCTGACTTCTCAGCAGCTGAGGTGTCCAACCCTCGTGATCCGGTGACGCGCTTGGAATTACGACATGATGATGAGGCAGTTCAGCGACGGTAGCAACCAATGAAACCTGTTGTTCGGTAGACTCATGTAGATGCCCATGACGGCGTCTGAAAGTGTTGGGATAAGGACGGCTCCAAAGAGGATTCCCCAAGATCTTGAGAGTCCCTTTCCACTATGCAGCCAAGCCCAGTTAAATCATCGACCTTGCTAACGGTGGATTCACCTTTTGACATTTTGAGCCTCGAAACAACATCCGAAACACTGATGGGATCCCTCTCCATAACAACAATGGATGCCTGATTAGACAACAAGTTGTCAGGTCCTTGGAAAGCTTCTGGCCTGATCATTTCTACATCGTCAACAATATCAGACGAACATGTTTCGCCAATTGGAGATGCATTTGTAGTGTGAAGAACATATTGATATGGGCATACCTGCAAATGAAATATATATCAACAAAGTAATAAATTTGAGTTGGAAGAACGCGTGATCACGCGTGGTTCCGAAAAGAAATCGACGGACATAAAGGAACAATGAATCCTTTGACAGAAATTGAGGTAGGAGTCTGAAATCCTCCGAACATCACGGGGTCCATAAGTTATTGCGGCCACTGCGAATAACTAACTAATTCGAGATCTGGAAGCTGACATCCAACGCACCTTAGAAGCAGCAAATCCAATGATGAATTAATGATGCAAGAGAAGGAATAGTCGGCGACGAAAGTGGCCACCTCTTAAGGCCAGTGTAATGAGCCGGCGGCCATCTATGGCAGGGTAACATTAAGTAGCCGCAATGAACGTGGGGCCATAGATGAGCTGTAGGTAGAGAAGAGATGGCGCATGCGACCCTGTCCTCAAGCTCCTTTCTAACACCGAGAGAATCTCATTTTGCAGCCACTCCCTTCTTTGCCGGCGTGCCATGAAGAACCCGAAAAAAGGACGAGCAGACATTCTTCTCAATATGCATGGGATCTAGAAGATGGCGAATCTTCAGATCCTACATATATCCCCACCCACAAATACTTACACAAATTATTTTACGTGAAAGTGACAATGCAACGCATACCAAATGTGCAATATCACATGCATGCATAGGGATATTGACGGTGTTTTTGTGGAATATGTACCGCCCACTATGGCAACTCGTAGAAGATTGAAAGTCGTTTCATGTCGGGCACGTCCACTTCACCGTCCGTGCCGCATGGGCCTCCTTCCATCGGTCCTCCCAAAACTGCCCGGACGGTGTCATGGGGGGGGACGTACTTCCTCTTTGCCATCAAACAAGAGTTTCTCTTTTCTTCTCCATCGATGGCTCATAGGAAGAAATTTGCGGTAGTTGGGATACACCATCTTGTGAAGATGGCGGGAGCTATGGGCATCAAGATCATCGCCACAATGCAAGCATGCATGGTACCCTTTGGTGCTTAGCCCCGAGCAAACAGTTAGTCTTGTACTACACATCCCGCCACATTAGCAAAAACAAAAAGTTGTCATGTGCATGGCCCTTAATGTCATCTACCCCACTACGGTGCACAAGACTGTCGCCGCTACTTCAATCAATCCCAATCCTCATCGATATTATCCGGCATTGACAAGTGAATGTACGCGGGTTGTTCATGGGGAACATAATATACCTGGATAATCATGCATTGTCCAAAGCAAGATGTCTCTCATCCGAAAAGATTGTCCAGCCATAGGGTCAAGTGAAGCATCCAATGTTGGGACCCCCCTCCATAGCTCCTTAAGTTCATCAACAAGAGGTCGCAAGTACGTGTCCATGTTTGCCACTTGTTTTTTTCCCTATGAGACATTCACATCATTGTTTCAATGCTCCACCAATATGCAAATTATACTACAAAATGAATTACACGTCTTACTCCATGATTATGTCAATCATCAATCTTGCATCCGAATTGCATCAGAGATCAGAAGTTTAATGTAAAGTCCAAGGCAATAATAAACATGAAATGAGTACACTCACCTGACACAATGGCAGCCAACATGATATGGCCTTTTTTAATTGAAAGATACGGAGGGATGTTGTAATTCACCATGGTCACCGGCCAAGTGGAATGACTACATGACTGAACAGAGAATGGGTTGACCCCATCCAAGGAGAAGCCGAGGTGGACATGTCGTGGGTCCTCCAAGAGAAAAGGCCACATCTCTTCAATATGCCTCCATGCTTGTGAATCTTGTGGCCCGCACACCTTTCCCGGGGGGCTCCGATGCGAGGCGTGCCATCTCATGAGTCTGGCCAATTTGGGGCTTCGGTACTGAGCCCTCAATCGCGGGATGATCGGAAAGTAATGCATTTTTTAGGATGAAATACCCCACGCCCCCCACATGTAATCATCCCATTAGCACACATAATACAACACCCTTATGTCTTTCCCTTTATGCAGCCTCTCCCTCATTTGGGCGTGAATGGTCAAAACCGAACGTCTCTCCTTCCACTCCTCACTCACTCCTTCCAAAACCACAATCAGATCTTGCATGAGTACTATTCTCTAAACCCTAAACTTTGTGGAATACACTTTACATGCATTGAGAAGATTAAAGAAGGTAATCTCCATGCGAGGGGAATGGCGTTTATACCTTGCGTGATACTTTTTTCCCTTGGACATCATTCTGATATCGGTCTTTCTTGCACTCTGGGCACTTGGTGAGACGCGAATCCTCTCCGTAGTATAGGGTTTTATCACATGGACATGCATGAAAAATCTTATAGTCCATCCCCACAGAGTCCAAGACTTCGCGGGCCTCTTTCCGCGACCGTGGCATCTTGGGTTTCAAGTGTGGAGCAAGGATATAATCTGCAATAGTTCGCATTATGGCAGACATCCCAACATTACCTATGCCAAATCGAATTTGAAGATTGAGCAAAAGTAAGATTGTTGAAAGTGACTCATTTTTGCCTCTTCGTACAAGGGAGTTCTCGCCTCCCTCTCCATGTCATTTGAGGGGGCCATTTCAGGATCATCGATTGGCCGGGTTCCCTCTTCATGGGATGCATCAGCACCCACATGATGCATTAAGAGATCCTCCATGGCTTGCACATCCTCCTGGTTAATTCCATGCTCACTGTCCATGTCACTGTCATCGTCATCATCGTCCGGTACCGTGGGGGCGGCGTCTCATCCACGGCTCCCGCCTGATGTATTTGGGTTGTTTTCGGCCTTCATTTGCAGCACGGAGCAGAGCTGGCTCGCGGGCCACCCCATCCAACCATGTCCACCTTTGACCCCCTCGACATGATTGAGTGTTGGTGCACTAAGTGTTGGGAACGGATACCGTCGGGCGGCACCAGACCACCAAGGCGGCGACCGCATGTTGTCGAAAAACATTACAAGAAGAACGAGATTGCGGATGCGGCAAATGTGAGTGTTTTTCCCACCCCTCTCATTAACATTCATTTAAGGTATATTTAGGTTTATCTAATAATATAGTATGATTGGTAAGCATATATGAATCCAAATTACGACATAAGTATTGATGCGTCGTTCACTACGCATATTGCAGCCACGACTTGATGCCCAAGCTCGCAATCACATTGCACAGGAGGCATTTCGCGCCGGTCTACTTGCAGAATTTGTGCCAGAGCATGTGCCCGATGTGACCAGTTGGTTTCCCCAGCAGCACGTAGATGATATGCATAGGGTCGAGGGGTATCATAGGTGTCGTAGGCGTTATGGCCGGCGACGAGAAGACCCACCCCCCCCCCCCCCCCCCCCCCCATCTGTTTCTTTGCCTGATCCGGACGTTGTACCCCCGAGTGCACCTCCGGCATTACATCCTCAACCACCTCCACTTTCATCTCTTCCGCCAGTAGTACCACCTCCACCACCACCATCACCTCCACCTCCACCTCCACCTCCACGTGCATGTGCCCCCCAAACCCTTAGGAGGGGTCGGCTTTGCCCTAGGTTTCCTCCCCTTCGGCTTGGGCAGCCTGACCCGGATCCTTGCCCCCGATGGGAAGGGCATAGGACTATGTTACTGAGGACCGTCCAGCCTCGTTGTTGGGGGAATCATCTCGACCCTCCCACCCCCATCCGAGAAAATGTGGAGTTCGAATATTGGGGGAGACGATATGTTGTGAGAGCCACTACAGACCCTGCTATGGGTCATGGTTTATTCACGGTCAATGATATTGTAGTTCCTCCTCGGAAAAACAGCATGGTGGACTTGTTTCCCTACTACGGTCCATACTACACCTCCGCGGAGTTCCGTACATTACGCCTCGAAGCCCCATACATCCTACCCTACATTTTATGTGTCAACGGACATGATGTATGTCGCGCACCTCACTTCGGTAAGCTCCCCTTCAAGTCATAGTTACTCGCTTTGATGAGCGCGCCTAACTCCCAACCTGGCCGCGGGGCCAACTCGGAGCTTCGGCTGCTCACCGGGACATAACGGTCCCTTTTTTTTTCCCCAACAGCCCCTCCACCAATTTGGGCCTAGTGGAAATTCCCTTTGGTAGATGGCAGTCCGGAATAGCTCCCCACTCCTTGGTCGCTTTCCGGCTCGCTCGCTTACTCACTAGTTTTTGGTCACCAACGGGCTTGCACCATTCTCGGGGTTACTACTCCCTATATATACTTTTGTGACTGTCCGCGGGGGTTCCACAAACAACCATGCCATTTTATGGCGAACCACCACGAAGACCCTCGATTCCCGGTGATGAGTCGCGGTGAGTCTTGGCCCATCCACCACGGTCCCATTGGACTGTGGTCCTTGTGTCATGACCCATGGAGGATTTGACTGACCATGAACCCAAGAGGACCTCTTGTGTGTGCTGCTTGTATCTGTAGTTAGGTAATGTCGGATTGGTTAGTGAGAACCACCACGGTGTAGCTGAGTGGGCAGAGATTGAAACACGGCCTACTAAGACCAAGCTAACTCTCCCAAGAACCTTGTAAACATCAGGAAGAATACCAAATCATGGTACTAACAGGAGCCAACAACCCACATTTGCAAGATGGACAAACTTCTTCACATCGTACATTAAGAAAAAACCACACCTTGCGATTGCGGTTGTCCCACCATCGTGAAGGATCTTCAAGAAACTCATGCCGGCTCTGCTCCGTGCTGTAAAATCAGAGCCGAGCGGGTAGAGATTGAAACACGACCTGCTAAGACGAAGCTGACTCTCCCAAGAACGGCGAGCTCCCAGCCGAAACCTAAGCCCTGTCACGTCACTTGCTTCAAGAGCTCGCAAATTCCAGTTGACTTCTATTTGATTTAATATCATGTACGTTACAAGCTGGGAAAGGATCTCAAGTTAGAGGTTCAGAGGTTGCCTGCAGCAGCTAAGCTTGGGAGGTCAACACAAATGTATGACGACTTATACAAGCAAAAAGATGTGCATGGCAGCAGTACAGTTGAAGCTGGAATGATTCCAAAGATCTTGGAATGTAGATAAGTACTCTACTCTTACTTCGGGAACGATTGTGATGGATTCGATGCACTAGTTATAAAAATTCCTAAGAGTAAAGGGCGAAACGAGCCTTCAGGAAGGTAGCATCTGTAGAGGGCACGCTCTCGAACATGTTTCCACCAACTAGCTTCACTCCTGCACCCATTACAACGCACCCATGGTTACCCCAGAATGCCCTACGTAAATTGAACAATATGAGGAGCTTTTTGGTCACACTCGTAGAATCAAGTTATGATTGTGGTCCAAGCTCAGCTTCTCTCTCCGCCTCTTCATAACTATTCCAATGGTAATCCTGCTCTGAATACCCGAAGTTCTTTTCAAAGTTCGAACACCCCCTAACTGCAACACCAGAAGAAGGCCCAGCCTGACTACAGAACATGGTACAAATTGTTGGACACCAAAGAGGTCCGCAGTCTTCCTACTCATGTTGCAAAGCACAACTGGTGGTCGCTGAATCCAGGGGATCCTTACCGCAACATTTATTGATTGAGCACATTTTTATTTTATTTTTTGCCTCGCAGGGGAAAGGAAGAGATTTAGTCAACAAAACTAAGAACCCTCCGAGGAGGAAGATAGCAAATTGAGCACATTTCACATCTTCAAATCAGTGAACTTGAAAAACCAAGGGAATACATGTACGCGACGGAGATACCAGGTAAGTGAGGAGCCAGCTCCACAACATGGGGTTGGTCAAAGCTGATGGCTTGAATGCTCGGATACTTTTTCACCAACATTTCCATGCATGCTCCCACACCTCCTCCAACGTCTACAATGCTTCCAAGTCCCTTGAACCCACTGTATGTGTTCAGAATATCCTGCATCGATGTGAGAGAAAGCGCCGTCATTGATCCATGGAACACTTTTCCATAATGTTGGCCAGCCGCATCCTCCATCCACTCGTAGAAGGATGTGCCATGAACTTTGGCGAAAGCACTTTCTCCCACACATACCCTAGCATTTCTAGGGTTGATTGCTTCAGATGCGAAGGTTGCTCCAACTGCGGGCCTCCCATGCATATTTGCCCTCACTCCCGCTCGTTCGCTCTAAGTCCCAGCCCTCTCTCTCTCTCCCTCCCGCTTGCTCTAAGTTTGTTCACGCTACCGTGATGGGCAACTTTTTAAGTTTTTTAACCTTTTTGTAAACCCTAAAAGCCCCTTTTTGTTTTTTGTTTTTTTTTTTTTTCCTTAAAGGAAACCACGGGCCCTTGAGGAGGGGGAAAAATTCACCCGCCTTCATTTAAGGGCCATAAGACCTACATGACGATCAACGCCCAGACATACCGTCACGAACAATCCCACACACGGGATAAGGGCAGCGGGTTTGAACCCCAAACCACCAGGGCGACACACTGTGCCACTTATCAGCCGATGTGTTTTTTTTTTAATCTTTTTGCACTTTGTTTTTCTTTTGTTTTTTTTTAATTCATTCTAGTGATTAGAGTCTCCGTTTTTTCAAAATATAAATACTCATATATTATATATATAACCAGAAAAGCATGTGTTGACACGTGCAGTCATGTAGTGCTTCATCCATGTGATGATCTGGCAGAATGCATTAGAGTGAGAGTCATGAAGTCATATGTCTGTCTAGCAATATGTGCACGTCATTCTAGTCTAGCCATGACCGTGACTGGTAGTCATATCTGCCATGCCAATATTTGTGGTCAAACATGTTTGACCTGTGTTGCGCAGAGTCCGGAGCCATATAGTCGCATATACGTCTTCCCCAGACCTGCATTATGACTTCAAAAGCATTTTACGATTGCAAATGGCATTTCTGCCACAAATCTGTCATGACTGCGCACCCATGGGAGTCATAAAAGCCGCAATCTGTTGTAGTGATGTATGGATAGCCTGAGTCTACCGCATGCTTTCTTAAATATACAGGAGGCAGTGCTGAACTGAAGGTAAACCTTTTGTATTACATAGTGGGAGACTGTAGTACAAAAGCGCTATGGCATGAAACGAGAGAGAGAATTAGGGAGGCCAACAAGAGAACAACGTAGCATGATGCGTGTTGGAGTGGGCGACTGTTTGTAATTGTGCTATGTGAGCTGGCTGCAAGCTTATGCATTATCTGCCGTGGCATTCCTTGGGGGGGGGGGGGGGCCGGGGGCCTTGGCGTGGGAGCGTTGGGAGCAAGCGGGGGCTGCGGTGGTGCCGGCAGCGCCTTGTGTGATGACTTGGCCATAGCTGCACCTGTGTAGTCATGGCGGGGAGGAGCTGTGAAAGGTAGCTCGATCAGGGCCGCTGGTGCATAACTGCCTGTCTGAGCATCTGCTACATACCTGATGATCCCGTTCCTGTCGGGTTGGTTGGAGTGCCCTGGAGGTGGTGGCAATTTGCTGAGGACCACATTTGCGTGATTGTAGAAATTGGCCAGGTTGTCCGCCAAGTTTTTGGTAATGACATCCTGGAATGATATCATATACGCATGGTGTTCTTCTTGCTGGGTCGCCAAGGTGAGGGCGACCCTAGACTCCATGGCCACCAGGTCGCCTTTTATGTCAGTCTTGATTGATATGATATGAGCTCCTAGTTTTTTGTCAATCTCGGACATCATGGCGGCATGGCCCAGCTTGGCGCTCGAATCTGATTTGATGTTGATAGATTGTACGGTATCTGCTAGAGCCTAGTTAATATTCACCACACGCAGCCTCTCTAGAATTCCCGCTGCTGGAGGTTCGGCTCCATTCAGACTGTGTGTATGAGGTTCAAACGCAATGTGTTTGTCGATTACAAGAACGTGTGGCCTGTTACACCTTAAGACTAGTATTCAATCCACACAGTAATACGGCTCTGTATGTCTTTGGAGGTTAAACTCTTCTTCCTTCTATTTCATACTCCTCCGCGTACTCTCCTCCCTGTACTCCAACTCCATGCGATCAAGAAGTGATCCTCCCTCCGTAGCTATTCTGCTTTTTCTACCCGCAAGCTGCCCTAACCGTCTAACTAACAATCACCATCCTAACTGTCAGTCATGACAATATGAACTGTACTGTCGTTCCCTATGTTGGTGACGTTCCCGCGTTCCCGTTCCCCTCCTGTGGTAACAACACCCTGTGACCTGTGTGGAACTGCGTGGAGCTGTGACCACACAGTTATGAGGGTCACAGCTGTCGTACCCCGTACCTGTGGTAGCATGTGCTGCTATAGCCCGTGCAGACCTGTGTCTATCGTGCCCTGAGGCCTGTGTGAGCCTATGTGAGAAACTGCCCCCATATAATCCCAAGACAGGACAATCTGCTCCGGCAAGCAGACAGGCATCCCCACCAGCCAAAGACAAGGCTCGGGCTCATA
This sequence comes from Takakia lepidozioides, assembly GCA_030704615.1. Lineage (NCBI taxonomy): Eukaryota > Viridiplantae > Streptophyta > Takakiopsida > Takakiales > Takakiaceae > Takakia > Takakia lepidozioides. The sequence continues at coordinate 24,368,023 of CM060734.1, read as the reverse complement.
CACAGAGTCCTCACAATGACTCTCATAAGCATACGGGTGCCCATTCACAGAGGTTTGCTGACCCCAAGTAGTAAACCATGAGGGCACGGCTTTTTGAGAGAGGAGGGGATAATGTTACAGGGCTGTCTGGGACTAGACGATTTACAGGTTCTGTGGGGTACCCTTAATTTTGCACAGACATGGCTTTGTTGCCATGAGTCATCACAGGCCCCGCAAAGACGTGTAGTCATGACGTGATGCCGATGTGTTTAGTCTTAGCTAGAGAGTCATTTTGTCCAACCTTGTCGTCGCAACCCATTTAGTTTTGAAATTTTGACAAAACTCTTAAAGTTTTGTTGGCCAAACCATTGATGCCATATACCTTTGAATATAACCTTGGAAAACCTTTGAAGTTTTATGGGCGAAACTTTGGTTTTATTGGCTAATCTTTATTCTAAAAAGAGGATTACGCATCAGTGTCAAAAATCGCTAAGCCCCTGTTGTGCCTTCCCCAGGTGTCACTTCATCTCCTTTGCTGAAACGCCTCCAGGTAACACCTCCCTCATGTAAATCTCTCTTATTGAACAATTTCTGAATAATAAATGGACGACTTTCTTAAGTTTATTATGGATGAAGTAGATTTCACTATTCAAAAGAGGAGCCATACCCGACTAAACGCTTGTTTTATTATTTGTGGCTTTTTAAAATTTTGTACAAACAGGCCTAAATTGCCATAATTAACTGTAGATAGTAATATAATTACAGGTATCACATAGATTATAAGATATTAATCTCTATAAAGATTGAGGGAAACTTTTAGTCCGGAAGTTCCAGATATGTTGGCAGAAGAGAAGCTAAAATTGCAATGCCTGGTGGTGTTGCAGCAAGGGAGTGGTGCTTCCCAACATGCCAAGGCTCTATGCTCTAAAGCTTGTGATTTCATCCTGCAACAAACTGCAGATGGTGATCACGTTGGTGAGGGTAAAGAGAAAACTTGTCCAATTTCTGGCTATATTGCACTTGGTGCAAGAGGGCAGGTCTATGACACATTATGAGGGTTTGAAGAATATTTTTAAATATTAGAAGGTCAAATACTTTCTTGTGAAGCATTGAGTGATAATGGTGGTTGTTATATGGCTGAATACATACACAATGTTGTGGTACGTTGCGTATCAAAAGGGAGGTTGTATATCGGATTCTATTAGCGAAGATGGTTTGGATAGCCAAAGCTATTGCCATTGCGGAGCTTCTTTGTGATGTTGAGGTGAGATTGATACTTGTGTCCTACCGTGGTTGGAGTCCGTGCATTCTTGGAGATGTTCTTTGGGTGATTTCATAGCTATTGTCAAGATTCGTTAGGGTGATGTTTACAACATGTACGCTGACCTTACTCTGACCCTACTCCGTGCTTTCAGTCTCCTACATTCCATAGCTCACCAAGACATGAATGCAGATGCTATTATTTATGTTACAAGGGCTGTTTATGCATAGGTGACTGTTGATGTTAAGCAACAGTGTGCACAATCCTCAGTGGCGTTGGTGAACTCTTTCCTCTTTACTATGGAATTTATCAAGGTAGAGGTTAGCCACGTTAGAGAAAATTTATCTTTATCTCTTTCTACCCCCAAGTGGCTATTTGGAAGTTAGTTTGAAGTATATCTAGATTCCAAATTTGAAATCGGCAAAGTGAGATTTGTCAATATATTTCAGTTGCAAAGAATTTGTTTTTTACATTTTGGTAGTCATTCGGGAAGGACAATAGTCAACAAAACAACCTTCTCGCAGATGACAGAGTGCTTCGTTCTCTTCCAACAAGAGAAGAAACTTTAATTACATGGAACCTTATCTTAGCTTTGATGTAGCTTCCCTGCCCACCAATCGACAACACAATTTGGAACGATACCTAAGGTCATACATGCCTAGAGACTCCTTCCCACATATAAAAAATGGAGAGAGTCTCATGCCTATACTTTCCTCCTGCCAGCAAGAATACGCGAAATTTGCAATCCTCTACTGAATGCCTGGTTGAAGAGGAGGCGAGTCTGGAACTCTGAAACGAAAGGGAACCATGCAAGGACAGCCACAGGCGTGAATAGGACAAGACCCATCATAAACTCGTATGCTCGTGCAAGGGCCTTGACGGAGTCCCAAAATCCAATCCTCGCCACTAGTGGCTTGCATGCTTGTGCTATCTGCACACATACCCACATCGACCTCTTCAGATCACAATCCATCATCGAGCTCTTGCTCCCTCTTTGGTTCTGTCCAACATGTACACCATTAATTAGCTCTGAAGCATAGCTCGTCAAGTGCTTGTCAACTATGTGTGATCACAGATACAGAACTTCTCTTCTATGTCTAGCAGCCCATGAGGAAAAACAAGCTGAGACATGTAGAAACCTGCAGCAGTGCCCATCCTGTGGGTATAAAGGCCAAAATGCTAGCAAATAGGTCACCAATCGTGAAATTTTTCACGAACAGGACTGCGACCACTGATACAAAACCGATGAACAACATAGCCTTCAGCAGTCTGAACATGAGTTGAAAATCCGCACTGAATCTCCTCCTTCCCATTGATACTATCTGCATCCAGAAGCCACAGCCAACAGCTAAGAATCGTACTTTCCATATCCAACTGAAAATTGTAGATCGGTTTTGTGTCCACAAATATGTGGCCACTGCTGCAACAGGATAAATACAGCAGTATGCGAGAGACTAAATCTAACTATGAAATTGCCGTAGCCTCACACCGCCACATGCATATGATTAGCCCCACACCCAACAGCTAGCCCCACCACAATCAAAAAACTACAATTCAACTTAAAAGAGATCCTGTAAGGTCTCATGCACAACAATTAAGAACTATTTTACATTGATGAGAGGCCAGAAAACCCCTGAGAAAGAGTAGAGAGAGCGTGGGGTCAGGGGCCAAAAGAAGAGGGAGAGTACCTTCAGTACTGTCAGGACAGCAACAATAACAAGCCATGAGAGCCCATATACCTGATAAACATAACATACAGACCCAGTGTTAGTCTATCCCACTATTTAAGACCACCAAGTGGAGAATTCCATAGAGAAGTAGACTTAAAATTGTTGCTAGCTGGAAAACATTCAGGAATACAAACAGTGTTGTCCTGACCACCAAACAGAGGGGTCAATCAAGCAATCAAGCAGCGAAAACATACGCTGAGGCTGTGAGTTTTCGATACTTCAACAATGTGCAAGTGGTAGACAATCCCGTATTGATACAAGAAGAATCGGAATGAGAGGAGGATTTCAATCAAACATCCACGACGTCCTGTATACTTAAGATGCTCTTGCTCCTCATCCCACCAAGATTCCCAACTCTTGTTTCCATCCACCCCGATGCCTCCCCTGCCACATCAGTAACATGAAATACTTTAGATGGTCAAGGTGATGAAGCAGAAACAGGACAAGTGTAATTGGTCCACCTGCAGTTCATCTTTACAGCATTATGCATACTCACCGAAAACACAGCACAGATGTTAGACTACCTTGGTTGAGGTCATCAACTTTAGAAATAACTAGCAAAGACAAGCAATTTGTGTACCTATTGTTGATCCACTTGTTCCAGTCATCCCAGTCCTCCACAATCTTCTGCCATTCAAAACCTGATGGGTTGAACAAAAAAGGGGCGAAGAGCCATGTAGCCACCAGCAACCACATTGAGAAGGTGATCAAGACGTACGTGATGGCACCCTTGTGAGATGAAGCATAGACACTGTACACTATGAGTAACATCAGGATCTCAATAGCTTTAGTGAAGTGAGATCGAGAGTACAGCCTGTAATTCTCGGCAAACCGCTCATGCCGTACGACGAATCCCCGGCCGGTTGCCCGATACTTAGCACCGCCATGTAGTACTGTACGGCCAAAGTAGTGGGTCTTTGTCCCCAAAGAGAAAGTAAAGAAAACCGAGGCAAGCTGAAGCTGCATGATGAAGAAATCGCTCAGCGCCGTCCGGAACCCTCTTTCAAGCCCGATCTCCATCACCATAGGTAGGGCCATAAGTAACCCTAGCTGCACCAAGGACTGTGATGCCAAAGCAGCCGTAAGGGCTTTGTTGTCTCCTAAATACAACAAGGATTTATCGACTCCACTGAGTGCAAGGTAGATGCGCCCGTACAAAAACAAGTATACGGTAAGGACCACGATCTGTATACAAGATGGCGCAGTCAGGAAATTGAAAGCACAAACATAGACGAGGTTAATGAGCCTGAGGGTTGGAGAACACTGTTCCTCCAACCATTGGGGAGGTCGCCAGGTACATGTGTATATGTATAAAACCACAAATGAATGCATTCAGGAAGCAGAACACGAAGGCATAAAAGGCAGTGTAATAGGTACGAAGGGAGATTTCCAACAATTTCAACCAGATACAACTCTGCGACCTCCTAAACATTTTTCTAGTTCGAAAAAAGTTGTGGAATCACCAATGTGCTGGAGTAGAAGCCGACAGTGGTGAAGTAGCAAGACAACATGCGGAAAAAGTCAAATCGGTGGCCCAGACGATAAATATCCCTGCTGAGGGCCTGTTCACCATTTCCATTTGCAATTTTGGCCTCAAATAGGGAAATCTGGTTCAGCCCAACATCACGACCCTTTCCAACTTGAATGTATTCGTGATGGGTAACATTACCCCGTCGGAGGATTGAATTAAAACCTGTTCCACGTTCACAGCATATGCAAGCCACACTTTCAGTTAGTTTCGATTTAGTTTCAATCCCATGTGAGGGCAGGAGGTCATGCAATAAGAGAAGCAACATGTGAAAGCCCCAAAACCTGAATTCAAGGATATTCGAAAGCTACCCTGGTGAACTTTTAGGCATGATTGAAGGGAACAAGAAACCTGAAAAAGATACAAAGCCTTACAAGAGGTAGACAGAAGAAAACAAGAAAATACAGGAGAAAAGGCCACCAAAATCCAGTGTGCAAAACAAATTTGGAAAGGGAGGAAGGAACACATAAAGAAGAAAGAGTTTCTGGGACAAAGGAAGAAAACATCCGCAGTAGACTAATAGGCCCAAACAAAAGAAACAAAGAAATAAATTTTATAAGCACAAAGAGGACAAAAGAAAGTAGACAAGAGAATCAAAATGGGTCCAGCCGATTCATCAAGAGATTTTCTTACAAGCCTCACACAAAAATGCTGCCGTAGCCTGTGGGCTTTCCATAGCCTTATGGCCACCTCACAGGAAACCAATCAGGGCCTTGTACGAGAGAGGGAGAGAGAGAGAGAAATGAACTGAAATGAACTGGTATTTCACAACGTCTGCGGAGGCTCAAAGAGCAAAAGGAGGAACAAAAGCAGGAAAGAAACCAGAAAGGCAGCCCAAAAGCAATTATAGTTCAAAGGTTTGCCTAAGAATCAATGATTGATGAAGGTAAAGGGCACTGAAAGAAAGAGAAATGAAATGAAATGGTACTTTATAACGTCCACATGAAGAAAGAAAGACAGAGAGAGAGATATTCACCTGCAAAGATGTCCTCACTTAAATTGATACCACGAGAGGCTTTGCTTATCCCTCCTCTTGTTATGTGGAACACTCTATCAAAGACATCTGGATGACCATAATGAAATCGCACCCTGTTGCCAACCAAGAATATTATTTCGTCTCTCCCTCTGACAAGCTCTATGCTATTAGAGGCCCCTCAGGAAATCAGGAGGAAAATGAACTTGATGACAGTAGGGTATTTCTAAGACATGCCATACAGAAATGCAATTAAATGCATCACAGTTCAAGTTATATCAGGGTTAGAAACAAAAAGAGAAAAGAACAAGCAAAGCCTGAAGTAAATAACTAATATGAGTTATCTACGTGCAAATCCTGTTTGGTCAGATCCTGTTAGGATAACTGGATGTGTAACTGGATGTGTCCTGCCATTAGGAGCAACTTACTTAAGCGGGCTAGCCAGTACACGCTGTCCAATAGTCACAAAGCTCATCTCCTGATTTGACATAAACCATGCAAGAGATGACACACTGCAATCACCCCACCCAACAACCCCAGATACATGAAATGCTCTGCTCTATATCTGTCATCAAACATAGATACACATACGATGAGAGAAACATTTTCTTCAATCTGTCCAAACTTCCCCTTGAACAAAGCAGGTTTCCTCTCTTCGAATACTGAAATCTCAGTTATTTTCTGGTGACTCATATCATGTGAACATCCTCACCGTTACCAACAAATCCATTTACCTGCCCGTAAAAATGTGCTCTCGCACACCGAGAATACTTGGGGGCCGCACTCCGTGGGGCTCATGAAACTCTTCCAGCAGGTTGCGCATCTTAAACGCCTCCTCCAAGTAATTGTCCTACAGACCCACACAGAGAGAGGGACTTAGATGACCCCAATGTACCACCTATACTCCCCAGGTGCAAGAGCAACAAATGGAAAAGCTTAGCTTTTCTGAGGTACTTTATGTTGAGATGCCCCAAACATCTATAGGTTGGCAGAAACAGGTGATCTTTCAACTCTTGTGTCCTTTTAAGGCAGACTATCTGCGTATGCCGCTTGTGATCCAGCCAACAAACACCTGCACTTGCAGCTGGATTGTCTCTAAAAGTTGACAAGCATTCGTAGACTTCTCATACCTATCTGTAGCTACAGTGCCTTACCCACTGGAATGTTGGAAGCAATTCCATCTTGTGTCTAATCTAGATTGTATAAAAGACCATCCATGAGAAGCTCAAACAGCTTATGGGACAGACAAGAAGAGAAAATAGGAAAACAGACTTGAACTATGCTAAAAGACAGCATTGTGTAAATATGCAAGCGGCTTCAAAACCTAGTCTAAGAACACACCTGGTTCATGTCAATGGCCTGGAGGGCTTCCCCTCGTGTGAAGATGATAGCATGGTTTTGGTTTTCAGGTTTTCCTTCGCCCAGTTTGACAAGACCAGGTAACTTGATTCTGTAGATCTCCTGGTCAAGTCCATTGACAGCCTTCACCAACACAGAGTAGTATACCTTATCAGTTTTGTCCTTCAGTCTCTCCTCCACCTCATCAATGTATGCCACACGAAGTGAACTATTGCTGCACAGAAACCAGACAGTGGTAAATATGTCAGAGACTTCTACTAGGGGGGAGGAAGGTAGTGGGAGGGGAGCAATTATGACACAGCCTTTGCAAAATATTTAAGCAGCAGATCTGTTAGTTGTAGATTCTTTGGGGTCAAAAGTGATAGGAAGAAATGGCTAATGCATAATAAACAGAGGAGAAGTCAGGTTATACTTCAGCATGAGTTTAAGAATCTCAGTGGCATTGTGGTGACTTTGTCTCTTTTGTTCGCCGTAATTTTGACAAGCAGCAACATAGGTGAATTTCATGTCAGCAATGGCTTGCAACTGTGACCAGGTGGAGCGCTGGCTCTTCTTTTGCTCTGCTGGAGTATTGGTGATCACCTTGTAACCATCCGCAAGCTCTGCATAGTACAAGGTTTTATCACTAGCAATCCGCTTCATTCTCCAGACTTGTATAGCTTAAGTACACTCTGAGGAATCTCCCTTGGCTTGTACAACACTGAAGACTGCAACTTCAAGAATTCTACTTTAAAACATAATAATTGCAATTCCCTGTAAATGGATACGTGCAACTCAAACATCCTTGAAAGTATGGACCAGACAGCCATATCCCACACAGCACCAGGGGAAATACAGCCGTCAGCTGTTCCAGAGAGGTCTCTATATTTCTGAGGCTGGCAACTAGACTGCATATGCCTGGTAGGCAAATGTAGGAAAGGAAGGTGGGCTTTGCCGACACCCACGAGCAGGTGGATGGATACAGCCGACTCTGTAAAACTGGAGCCCAGAACTCATTAGACAGAACTCATTAGAATGATCTCAGCATATATATCAAGCTAGCCCCTGAAGATCCTATCCACGCCTCTTAAAATGCGTGCCTGATGAAAGATGAACGTGGTGTAAAGAAAACTGCTTAGATAGAAATATAGTACCATCTTCAGTCGCCATGTCCAAAAAGGCTTGCAGCTCCAAAGCTCTTCTGTAATACATCATACCCCTCACTGCAACAAATCCAACCAAAAACAGAAGTTACATAAACACAATGTAGGGACTGTAGGGACCGAATGAGCATGCTATTGATGACAATTCAGCACAGAGTTCATCTAAATGTATAAATATACAGAAATGTGAGAGCTGAGTTTAGGTACATCCTACAACAAAGCATGACAGGTCAGAAAGCCCAAAAACAAGTTTAAAACGTCAAGCTCTACAGATCGACAGTTGCAGTCAAATACTTCAAGAAGGAGACCCAAATATTATTAAGCACCCCCTTATCACCATTTACTTTAAGAGAAAATGGGTACAGTTTGAAGTATTACATGACAAGACAGCCTAAAGATAAGGGTAAACTGAAATGTCATTTTCAGAGCCCAGACTTTAAATGCAAGATGTTTGTAAGTGGAAACACTGACTACGAAAAATCAACTCACAAATATACAGATGAAAAAAACCCACCAAAGAACCAAAAAAAGTCAAATAAGGTTTTCTGAACACTCCTGTGAGTATAGCACAATATCAAAAATCAGTGCAGGACAGAACACCTGTACGAGACAGAGTTTGGCCACGAAATGATGCCCACTCTCGGAGCTTGTCCTCTAGTTCTTCATTGCCGAAAATTTCAGCCTCAGGGTCTGGACTAGTGGTTAAACCAAGGCGCTCAAGGAAGTTGTCCCACTCATCTAGTCAATGCAAAGCACTTCGGCAATTAGTCTGTTGACCAAAACCACGAGGAAGACAATCTGTTTGGGTCATGCTGTAGAAAGACATTGAATAGCATTGACAAATCTATTCTGTTATCTGGACAGCATGTAGAGCAGCAATGCTCAGCAATATTATTGCTATACAAGCGAAATAGAAAGAATTCAATTCCTGTGAAAGAGTAAAAAGAATAAGAAGCTATTACACACCCGGATAGATTTTCTGTAGGTAGAATAAGACAGACACACCATCTTCATTTTCCTTGTTTAAGTTGTCCTTGGAGTAGACAACATCCTCCTTGTAATAAGGAGTCAACACACTGCACAGATGGAACACTGGTCAATGCAAACCCAACACCAATAGAAGTGGAGGATACTTTCTTTGCTTTCTGCCCCTGATCTAGCGCAGAAAAATCAGAGGAGAAAGGAGAAAGGAGAAAGCGAATAAAGAAAACAACAACTCTTGATGGATGCGCTGACTCAGATGTAATTTTGTTGCCAAGCACTTCTGATCCTCTTATTTCCGATCCTAAAATCTGAACCTAAAATCTGGACCTAATATCTGAGGATCAGAAAGTAGATTTCAGTTTCTGAGGATCATAAAGAGACAAGAAAGAGATAGAGAGGAAAAGGAAGAAACCTAAAAGAGAGCATATTTCGAACTCTGGGAGCCCGTGGCATATCCATGAACAACGAATTTGTGAAAAAGGCAATGCGGCGACGAGCCTCAAGATTTTGAGGCACGTCCATGGCTGCCTCTCTTTCCGTCATCAACAAGTGAAGCCTTTTAATCTGCAGACCCCATAATCGAATTGTATAAGTTGAGTCCGTTCTGATTTTATGGAAAGGAGGAAAAAATCAGTGCCATGTTGCTTTGAGGAGGAGGAAGGAGGGAGATGTGTAGCATTGGCCTCTCATCCCATCCAGTCACTCAAGTTATTGGCAGCTAAGATAAAGGTCAACATTACAATGTTTGCCAGACAATGTTTACCAGACAATGTTCCACCATACCTGCTCAATCCATGCCTCCGTACGTGGTGGGGGGAAAAGCACCGCAGAAAAGAGTTCTCCTTCATGGCCACGTGTTAATGATCCATGGCTCGATTCCCAAATATCCCTGGTAAAGATAAACGATCTCAACTGATGTATGGAAGAAAGAGAATCCAGGAAGGAAATGCATCTATGCTTCTCTTCCAGCCCAAAGAACATTGGATACAAATCCATGATTGTAAATAGAAAAAATTCTTTGTGAAGGAAATCACCTTTGGGACTCATTCATGAGATCACGGGTTACAACCTCATACATATCCTGGAGCTTCAGAACTGCAAGGTCACGTGCAGATTCCACTCCCTCCTTATCCCCATGGTCTGCTTCCTGAATCACCGCGGGCATTTAACTATTGGAAGAGTAGACAGAAGGAAATCTCTGTGTCACACAATTTTGTGAACATCAAAGACACCTAAACCAAGCTATCATGAAACAGAACATTTTTTAAGGGCTACGTACCAAAAGTTCAAGAAGTTCAAGGAACTTCGCACTTAAAACAGGAAGAGCCGACATCTTGAAGTTGGTAAGTAGAGTTCCTTTATTGATGTTTACATCAACTTCATTCAGAACTCCTTCAATAACCCTGATGGGTCCATCCACTTGTTAGTATTGCTACATTGCTCATTCATAAAAGACAAGAGAGTGAATTGCTGCAAGAAGGGACCATGTGAACCATGCAGAAGGGATGACGTGGACCGGCAGGGATAGCAAGAAACAGATATTCCTTATCACAGCCATCACTTCAGTGAACCTCTTTGGAAGAAAACAAATGAGGCGTTATATAGTCATGGACTCTGTAACCAGCAAACACTCGCTACATGCATAGTCTCAAAGGACATGAGGCCCTCTCTGGAGCTACATGTTGTATACAATGTTAGGCTTGGTCTTGGAAGTCAAAAGTCATTACCGTGCTCACAAAGATGAATGGAATCGAATCTATGGTAGACAGCTTCACTACAGCTTAATTAACCATTCATTATGCCCTTCCCATGCATACACTTATGCTACGTGTTGTGGTTGTTGGGGAAAAAGGGAAAACAGTCTGGAAATGTTGATATGACCGATCCTGTGGGGCAATGTCTATGTGGAGTACTAACACTTCTCTGGCTTTCAGTCCGCCAGGTTTTACACTCAACCTCAAAGTGCAAAGATGATATTGACTGCAGAAATATCAATGGAGGAGACAAATGAAATCATAATTAGCACCTCCACAGGACACCCTACAAACCACAACAGTCACTATTAAGAGAGTGTTCCCGTTCCATAAGCTGGTCAAGCTTCTTGTGGACTGTAGCAGGATTGTTGGGGAGCTAATGATGTGAGCTAACAGCGAAAAAAATTTAAGCCCTAGTATTATATGCAGTACCTCTTCTCCACATCACCAACAATAAGAACTCTCAACACTCGTTTGAAGGAAGAATAGCATTCTGTCACTGCAGACTTCATGTACTCGTCATGCCTGATCTTCCTGAACAAGTCCGCTGCTCTGCCAAGCTCGTCTGCCTCCTTTGCCATTTGCAATGCAATTGGTACCTGATCATGCAAAAGAAATAATGATCGTCTAATCACAATGGTGGCCACAGATCCAGAGTGCTCACCACATAAAATGTAGAGGTACTTTTAAAGCCCATACTGAACATCCAGCTCCCTTAAGGAGTTAACTGTTACAGAAGGGACACTCAATGGACTCCCAGACTTGAAGTCCAATAAACTTGTTAGGCTTTATGAGGACACATCTACGTCCTCTATCTTCACAATCAGGCATTGGGGATGTTCAGGGTGGGCTCTCATAGGCTGCAGATAGAGACTGGTGGTGGGAAAATCTGCAGCATGATAACCCACTATGCTTTCATGCACTGTGCTGGGAACTACAGAGAAATTGAAAGCGAAGAACATGTCTTCTTGGACTGCCCTTTAAAAAATGAGATCTGTTGAAGATTCAACTATGTAATCCAGGAAACCAGGAAATTTAGTTGTTTTTGGGCTGATTGTGGCCCCTCTCTTTCTTGCTTCATTCTTCCTGTTCCATAAGCTCTTTAAGCTTTCGACGGACGTTATAAGTACCATTTATTTCCTAGTGTCCCAGAAGCTGTTTGAGTTTTCCGACGACATGATAACGTACCATTTCATTTTGTTTCTCGGTATTCAAGTCCAAGGATAGAACTACATTGTAGAGGGAGAGCCTTTTGAGAATGGGTCTGGTATGCACTCCCTTACTATTAACGGCACTTCACGAACATAATAGTTGCCATGGTCAACAATAAGTTCATCACAATATAAATAAATAGAATAGGCTATTGGCTTTTCTGCATGAAATGAAATGGTACATGAAAGAAAAGACTACAGCTCTCACCTTGCTGGCAAGTAAGAATGGGGGCCACTGCACCATATCGAGGTCAGGGTCCAGGGAATAGGGTACAAGCATCAGATCCCTCTCCCTGCAAAAGAACAGAGTACATAGTCATTCACTATCCAACCATGCTGGGAAAACGTTTCTTCTGGGGAGTGCAGGAGCTTGAGACACTCATCTTTGGCTCATTAAATGGTCTTCGATAGCCACGGATATGCATACAAGGCACCACAAACCCAAGCCCTCTGCAGGTACAATTTGAACATCAACACACTCTGTCTATTCCCTCATTCCCCCAGTAAAGAAATCTTGCCTGTCACTTATAAGATCCTCCATGCGGAAGCTCATGATTACTTCATTCCATAGTGGAGCAAACCTGGCAGCCTTCAGCCTGTTCTTTTGCGGTTGCACCTGCATGGTCATTTAATTTTTCCCAATCAGAACATAGATGGTTGGGAGTCTGCAGAGCATGGCAATATCAAGTCCCCCCCTTAAACATCCCCAAGGTTGGATAAAAACTATGCTCCTGAAGCTTGTACTCCTAATCTGCTGTACCTACTCGAAACATTTGATGTAAAGGAGCACATTGGCCTTCATGGCATTCTATATCAACTCATTGGAGTCATCGTTTCCATGGAAATTGAGACCTTGTCAAAGTGGCGACGGAAAGAGAAACCACGTCGGGCCTTCTTCCGATCAGCTGGCACAAGATTTTCGTTGAATGCTCCTGGTAATGAGCTGAAACGAGACCGCAGCATTTCTAATGTCCGAATCTGTAGAAAAACCAACACACTGGTCACTGTGAATACAGTGACTGAATGAAGACGGGAGTGTCCACCCAAATGATCTGTGTCATTGAGAGAGGATCAGAACGTCTGAAAGGTTGTACTCAGAAACCACATCAGACCGGTTCCATATGAAAAAGAGGAAGAATCAGACAGGTTCCGTGCAGAATGGCTCCTAAAGACATGAAATTTGAAGAACCACATCCAAATGAAAGGAATGAGTTAAAAAAACATGTTAACCCCAAAAGATGAGATATACAGATTAGTTGGTGATACAGAAGGAGGAGTGCACCTACTGTGGCATACCAAATATCCTCTAATTTACTCTGATTAACCTACTTTTGACATACAGGACCTTGGCGATTAGGCAATCAAATACCTCTCCAAGACGGCGGAAAGAACCAGAAATACCACCAAACAATGTTGAAAATACAGAGTACCAAATTTGGGAGTCCATGAAATAAACCTGCACATTAGGGATCATTTTGGGATGTGAGAGCACTATTCATGAAATTTACACTATAGAGGATATCAGAATATCTGTAACCAGCAACTACATACAATATACAAGCTTTTACTTATAGAGTGGTCAACAACAGTCAACAAACCAGAATCACTGGAGTCCACAAAGAGATCAAAGCTCCAGCATTGCTCTTTGCTGCAATAACAAGGTTACATGCAGAGTCAGTATTACCCAAATGACTATCAAGCAACTGGGTATTGCAAACCAAGTTATGCACTATGGAGTTTATTCAGTCCTACTGTAGATAATCCCTGGTAAAGTGTCAAGCTTTTGCTGATGCTGAGCACCATTGGGCACTGAAGGAGCACCTATCTTAGTTTCTCTTTCCATCCAGGAAAACAGAAAACAAACCATGTGGAAAAAATTCGTGCCAGGCATACGTGACAGCAGTTTGGTGCATAATTCTCTTTGTCGGACCCACTAAAGGATTTATCTGTAGGCATGCAAAGATCAGTCAGCAACATGAGGTTGTTATATGGAACACCCACAAGATAGCATTTAGACATATCCACTTTCCTGACAGACGGACATAAATGTTCTGTAATGGATTGAGGACGAGAACAATACAGGATTGACACAAATGGACAGCTTGAACTCTTGCACCCCAAAGAAACTATGCCGGAGGGGATGGTGAGGCCACTTCAACAGAGGCACAAGACTGGACTGCTAGGGGAAGAAGGCAAATATGACTGTTGCTCTGATGAAACCTTGGCAAGAGTGAAATTGAGATGTGTGGGTCACAACCACAAGAAAGACACTCATGCCATTTCAAATGCGAATCGACCAAGACTTCGACGACTTGTAAAATCTACTGCGTTTTGACAATGGAACTTCGTAAAATACAAGAAATAAAACTTACAACACCACAAGTAGTACCTGGACATAGTAACTGAAGACAAACTTGGTGGAAAGAAGTAGAAACCAGAAGAACGTGTACCTGGAATGTGTCATACACATCCCAACACAATTACTAGTGCTATATATTCAGAAAAACAAGACAAAGTGGAAAGATCTGTAGCATATACTCAAATCCCTGTTTTATGCAAAGAAAAGTCATGACAATACAAAAGGACTAGGTGGGGAACAAACACGTGTCTCAAAACAACACACGCAGATTGAACATCTTGTGTTTTACTTTTGATTTATACCAAGAATGATGCCAAGAGATGCTCACCCAAAGAGAGCAAACTGGCTCTCGTGCATTCCGCGGCCAATGTAGAGTCGTGGCTGCCATTAGTAGATGACAACATACATCATGTCAGCTAGTTGAAAAGAGAAATGCCCTTGGCATTCATTCCTGGCGTCATGTGGCAAGACGCTGAGCACTTTGGGTCCTTATAGCTGGTTATGGTAGGGACAAAAATAAGACACCAATATCTACCCATGATCTCAGTGTCAAAAGGACAAAAGTACGATTGAGAGGATAGAAAGAGTAAAGTGGCACACCTGCGACCACCAGAGCAAGAAGCGAACAATTTTCCAATGTGAGCTTTCAATCCAACGCCTCAACATGGGGAAGATGAAGAAGAGACCGCCAATGAAGTTTGGCACCAGATAGACCACAACTGCTGCAAGATATACATAGGAGCTTTTCCCACTATTGCCAAACCACTTCTGAAGATCTTTGATCAAACCAGTGGGGTTGTTCCAGGTGTGAACATAGCAAACGCTGAGGATAACTACCCAGGCAGCTGATGTCAATAGCTTCAACAACAGTCGCAATACGCCGAAGAACTTCAGACTATGGTACGCATGGTAGCTCATGACGATGTCTAGCATAGCTGTTTAGGAAACCACATGACACAAAGTTAATACAAGTACCAGTACCATGTATCTATGTCTCCCTACCCCTCTGAGGTTTTCTCCGCGTCACGCATTGTGCAGGTTCAAGAATTTGGCAGCTACCGGTGAGGTGTCACATGCATCTATCCTCGTGCTTCTCTTTATTCTCATGATTAGAGGCTGTGCACTTCCAGGGAATACCTTGTGCGAGGCGGAGGACAGATGCTGTGATGAAAATACTTAGGACTTGCTTAAATACCGTCCAGTTGAAAGCAGCAGATAGATTCGCGCCCACATTCCATGCAAGAACAATCAAAGCCTGGGGAAGAATAAACTATAATCAGACTTACAAAAATGCAGCAACGGGGTCATAATATATCTCTAATCTGGAATGGCAGTAGAAATGATACATGCAAGATTCCTTATAACAGCTGCAAGATTCTACCATTATGCATGTCTCTCAATAGAGCTGCAGTTTTGTTGTAATATTGGCTGATCCCATGTTTGCCTCGCGTGAACTTCTTATCTGACTCTGGTCCCATATCATCAAATTTCTGGGATTTCACGTGTCTGGAATTTGAAAAGGTATGGTCTTGTGTCAGAACACCTTCGAGTTTGAGTTTTGATGTAATTTTCGGGCACAGAATATACCTGCAGGCCCAAGATGTAAAAGGCCCACATCCGATCGAAGCTTCGGAAGAGATGCCAGAAGGTCCGGATCTCCACAAAGTATGCCTTACCTGTAGGTTCCAAAGCCTTCTTGGCTAATTTTTGCTTCTGCAACAACGACATCCATTTCTCAGCCATCCACATGTCTTGTTGGCCACCTAAACCCAGTGGTGATAACTCCATATTCAACCTCTCCCCAAAAGCTAACGAGATACGAGAAAACACTGCCAGGAAGAAATCCAGAACATTATTGCATACAAAAGGACTGGAAACAACAGAATCTCCTCACAAAATATGCTTCTATCACTGTGGAGATATAACCGACTCACTCTATAATCATACAATTCTCCAACAAAATGTGTTCAGATTCTTGTGCAGGGGAATTACAATGATGGGTCAGACTCGAGTGAATATCTCCACTGATGTGGTAGTACCATACAATACAAAGAAACAATGCACCACCTTACATAAAAAACAACATTTATCTACTGGTCCCAAGCTGATCGCATAACCCACTGAAGCAAACATGCCGGTTTCCTAAAAACGTACCATGAAAGGAAGTTTCCTACCAACAATTGCAGGGGGCACAAAGAAGTCCGCTTCTTCTCGCATTGGCCAGCCCAACTGAAAGCAGTCAATCCTCCTGCAAATAACAATGTCCAAGTGACCTGTCTGCATTGCTTTTGTGTGCACCAGCTCATGTCCAAAAGCATTCTGTGCTAGAGTGAGGATGAATGTCCAATAATACCCATATTCTCCCTGCGTCTGGTTGAAAAGATGACACAACCTCCCATGCAACAGACTCTACTACCAGAAAAATCAGACCAGATCATTTGAAAAAGATAAGAGGACTCACCAAAAATATTCATTGAGGTCATCATAGTTCCGCCATGTTGAATGTGGTGCAGTACCATTTTTGTTCCTGGCATTCTCCTGGACCAGGTCCAGCAGACACATAGGGGGCCAAGCAAATATAAGAATATACTCGGAAGACTTTGTTTGCAGTAGCCTCAAGCGAATGTAAGAATGTACTCATAAGACATTGTTTGCTGTAGCCTTGTGGCCATTGACCCCGCGCCCAGTTTGAGCGGAACATAAAGGGACAGAAACTACCTTTGTCAGGGGCTGACGCAGTAGTATGATTTACCTTGGAATAAACAGTTGATCCGAGATTTCCAGATATCCTCCAGAAATCCCTTCACACAAGCATCAATCTGATATGTGTGATTTGCCTAATAGCTAGACCCCAAAAGGGCCTGGGCTTTTGGCTCAGCCTCAAGATTTTCAAAGTTGTTAAACAGAGGTACAGGCACAATTTCCTTGATGGAATTGAAGAGGGTGTCCCGTTGGTGAGAGTACCCAGGACAATGAATCAGGAAGTGGATATTGTCTTCAGGTTGCCCACACAACGGGCACTTACAATCCCCCTTTCCTCTCTGCGACTGTAAGAGACAGACAGAGAGAAAGTGCAAAGAAGAAACATGAGCAGCTAAAGTAATAATTATCAGACACACCCAACAAGATATACTCTAAATTAATAAAATACCTGGGAGGCAATATGGTATTTCTCTCTTTCTACAGCTCCAATGATACAATCTCTTTTTGGCTCACAGTGAAAATGGCCTACTACCATCACTACAAACATTAGAAAGCTATGAGACCATCAGGCAAGTCTATGGCACCTTTGCAATGACATTGTAGATTGGTATTATGACTTTTTTGAGAAAAATTTCATCTTCCCCACCATAAGCAGGAGTCATATTCTCCCCCGTCACCAGACTCACATTCCCAGCGAGCATTCCATGTAACTCATAAGCCATCTGTCAACACCAACAAGTTAATTACAATCCCTAATTTATAATTAATTAGATTCAACCGCAAGAATAGTATAGTCGCTAACGGGTACTGTTCTATATGCATAAAATCATGATGAACAATATCCTTCCCTTTCAAAACCGTCACCGATAACTCATCATCTCCCTGCTGCTCGGGGTCGTAAAATACAAGATGTTAACAACCCATGTGAGTAGCTACATGCTGACACTGGCAAAGAGTTGGTCATGACCATGTAAAGTACACACAATGCGCCAGAAAGATTGACATAGATAAAGTTCTCCACAGGTGAGACCCTCACATGGTGATAGATATAGCAAAGGCACTCTGGCATGAAACGAACGTTGGCAGCCTCCCCCCATATGAGGAGGTAAAGTCCCATGTACAGTACTCTACGCTGGCGTATCTCTTGGTGTATGGTTGGTAACCTGCACCCACCAATCATTAAGCAACTACGGACTCAAACATCTGCACTTCCTACAAACAAGGATAGTGGATGACTTGGCACACAGGACCTTACAAACAACCAAGTTGAACAAAGCATGCAAAGTAGGCCTGGTCAGCCTTGATGGTTTTAAAAGATGAAATGTCTTACCACAGCACACCAGCTTACACTAACAAGTTCAACTCCTACTCAGTTGGTTGATATTAGATTGTGCCCGAAAACCTTTGACAATGTCAAGACGTAAGGGCTGTCAAGACTCCTCTAGCAAAATCAAAGAACTCCTCTACTAGCACAAGACTGCTAAAGTACAATACCAGAGGTTGTGTTTCCGCCCCAGAAATTTGCACCAACTCTTGTAGTTTTTGAAGAGTTTGTTCATCACTGCAGTGAGAGCTCGGTCATCCAGCTGAGGAGAAAGGCAAGAGTTAGTTCAACAAATTCCCTGGATGGAGGAGGCCTTTACTTTTTTTAAAGAGGCAAGGTTGTACAAGTGTCATAATATTCTTTGGCAAGTAGAAGCAAGTGCAACAAGGAATGGAGATATGGAATAACTGCAGATAAAGAGAAGAAATTGTAGTGTGCACCTTGTGCATAGGTTCGGGCCTGGGCAACAACCGGGTGTGCACATTCGCAAGCATCAAAATCAAATGTTCGCGTTGATTAGCCACATTGTCCTTCTGCACAAGACAAAAAATTACGGAGATGCCTCAGCAAGAGTATGACAATTTTACAGAGTCCATTTGGTCCTACACAAGAAAAAAATACTCAAAAGCACATTCCTAAACTGGAGTCTGAACTGCCATATGCCATGACTCATTCATTTAATTCACTGAAACAGGGCCCTAACTGTCATCGTTGTCCCCAATCTCAGTGATAACATCATGAAACAGAAGGTCAGAGCAACAAGGTGTACTCATTGAAACTACGGTAGCCACACTGCCCCAGATGAGGGGTGTAATGAGAACCAAGGCCAGTCTTTGTCACAACTGATTTTAGGCAAGGACGCTACTTATCTAGAAAGGGAATCATGTCATGTCAATATCAAGGAGCGGGTTTCAAAGCAGCTCTGGTGAGAAGCATATATATTTCGAACACAACTTTTGGGATTGAAAGTTGAAGATGGATCGACATCTTAATAGGCAATGGAGACCTGAAACCCAAACATGTCGTGAAGCCAATCGAGACAATCGAGTTCCCCAGACTTGTGACGAGATGGATCAGTTACAGATGGCCAAGGCAGGCCACGGATATTTCGAAGAGACTCGACTGCTGCCCTGATCTGCCATCCCATCCAGAGAAGGTCAAAAGTTGAAACAAGAGCTGGCAACAACAGTAGTTGCAACAGGCGAACTGTTGACAAACTCGAAATGATAGACCTGCAGAGATGAAACTTCACTTCTCTTCGTTCCTGTGGTGCTTGGTTTCTGGGATTCTACTGGGTTGTTTTAATTGTGTCCCTGGGCATTCAGTAGATGTAACGAATTTGTCTCATACCCCTCCCTGTCCCTCACAAGAGCCATGGGCAACTTCAGATTTGGTTCTCACACCCTACAGAGGGCTTTGGGGTACACATTCCCCATGGTAGGATCTATCCCGTTTAAATCACTTAGGAAGTATATTCAGAACAACACTTTTTCCCTCCTATCCTACTCATTGAGATGTGATGCAGATATTTATCTTTGCTTTAGGAGTACCAGACTTTGCCAGAAGGTTTCATCTTTGAGGACTACAAGAGCCTGGCAGCCTGCCTGAACGACCCACTTTATCTTCTGACGTCATTTAATGTTCCTGGGTTGGTTTCTCGTTGTTCTGCTCAGGGGCTTCTGAGGATGTAAATGTAGTTCTGTCTCTGTCAGTTCTGCTAGTGTATCCCATAGGCCGCTCCTGTGGACTGATAAATTTCCATTCTTAAAATATTTTTTCTCATACACAGCAAGCAAGAAGGTCAGATTATCATCTCACCTCATCAAGCTGCATGATTGCCTGTGATGCACCAGCTGGATCCAGTGGGAGGATGTTATATGCAACATAGATTTCCTTCTTCTGCTCCACATCCTTGGCCGCTGCAATAATCTACTCAAATAACCTGCTTCCACTTAGAAATGGCAAACCAATCCAAAATTCTTGCATGCAACAAGAATACCATGAACACATGATCACGCCTCTAACAAATGGCTTGAAATAAGTAAAGGACATTACAGGGACCACTACATACTCTTTAAGATTGCATGAAATTTCAGAAGTACTACAGATTGAACTGAGTACAACTCAGGGCAACAATTAAAGAGCTCCCTGAACACACCTCTGGGGGTGTCTCCTCAGTCTTGTCCCGGTTCACAGCTTTAAGAACTTCAAAGAGCACTGCTGCAGTCTGATAAGCTTTAGCCAGCTGGGCACTGTGAAACAACAACACATGTCAATTAGGCATTCATGTTTCAAATATACAGATTGAATCATTGTAGAAAAATAACTGGAAGCTCCTACTCCCTCTTTTTCTTGGTGATCCCTACTGTGCCTGGCAGCTAATCATGACCATCTCATTTATTCGATCTTTCACTCTAATTGTGACACTACAACCAAAGCCTGCTGTAACCAGATTGTCATCAGCCAGCATGAACTTTCCTGCATTTTTGTGTGGAACTCCTCAACTTTCTGGGAGAATATATGACAAACAGGTCCAGCTGGACAGGTGGGTCCAGCTGGACTATTCACAGGTTATTGTCAACAGATATATGCTGTCCACCCCACAGAAAGCCCTAGCTTTTCTTTCCCTTTCCTCAATGCCCCCCTGCTTTGCTATTTTGCCAGTACAGGCAAGATGATAACATACCGGTCAGAGTGCTCAGCCCCATCAAGAGCCTTAACATAGTTCTCATAGTATTGCTGATAAAAGCTCTGTATCTCCCTAGCATCATTTCGCCGGACTCGTGCTTCCAATGTTGGTTCTTGATCCTACATTACTCCCACAAGATTTCATTAACTTGTAACACAGAAAAACCCTCAAGATCTACAACACCCTGATATTACTTTAGGCAATGCTCTGTTGGTGATTAGGGGTCCTTCCAATGTTGGTTCTTGATCCTACATTACTCCCACAAGATTTCATTAACTTGTAACACAGAAAAACCCTCATGATCTACAACACCCTGGTATTTACTTTAAGCAATGCTCTGTTGGTGATTAGGGGCACTTCAACAGCACCAAACTCACTTTTTCAAGCCGCTGCAGCAGTGCTGTTTTGAATTGCCGAACACCTCGGCCACTAGAAGTTGGATCAATGCGATGGGCCTTCTCAAAAGCGTGATAACGGCCTGTCACCCATATCCACAATTGGGCAATGCTAAGTTCTGGAAGGACAGCCATATACTCGACAAGTCGGTAGGGCCAAAGAGAAGGGAAGGAGAAAACCAGAGACAAGAGTACCTGAACAACGCCTACACCAAGTGAGAAGCATAGATAGGAAGATCCCTCACAAAACACGCCTACAAGAACTGCGTATTTGTAAGAGAATTTATGCTGACCTGCAATACCAGGGGGATTGAGACACTCAGACGAAAGACATACAATGCCCGCCTCTCTCAATTGAAAAAGCTGCATATGGGAGGGGAGAAGGGCACATACACAGATAGGCAACTCGGGGACGTTGAGCTTCAATTTCATTGGCCACCCGCAAAATTGGGGCAATTGATGACAGCGATGAGGGGACAACTTCACTGTCGAAGATCTCTGAGAGTGCACCTGTTGTGTAAGTCCGGGAAAGCCGTCTCAGTATCGGTCCACTCGGCCCTTCTGCTCCACCAGTACCTGCCATTTTGACTGCAGGTGTACTTGGCCCTTCTGTCCCTCCAGCACCAGCAATTCTCACCGTAGGCGCAGTTTGCCCTTCTGCACCTCCGCTAGTAGCCATTGAGGCTAATTTGAAGGTTGAGCTTATTTCATCTGATTACTCCAGCAAGTCCTACAGGCAGAAGAAGAAACATGTTGGTGCTCAAGCACAGTAGCCTTGCAAAAGCAAGAATGTTGCACTCACACACACCTATGTATTTATGCTGACAGCTGAAACCTACTCGACCTAATCTTCCCGGATTAAGTGTAACATAAATAAGATCATGGCCAAAATTGAAGTGCCTAGGGACAAGGAAATTATTACAGTGAATAATTGCATTATGACAAGGGCGATTCAACCAAGTGGCTACACTGGTGTACGTCCTAGTGTGAGGCAAGCTGCTCCAGGGAGGCAGGAAACTCCGATTCGCGAATTGGTGATCGGATATAAGAAAGAAGGGAAGTGTGAATTGAGATTTCCGATCACGTATACTTAAGTAACTTTCCGCATTCCAAGGGGCGAAATTCGCAGACGGTACCTATCGGTGAGCACGTCAGCTGGAGCAACTAAAAGACGTGCAACAGAAGCCAGCGGCGAGACAAGCATAACTTCTGTTATCCGCAAACACAGATCCCTGAGCTGGTTGTATCTGCATTGTACAAGTAGCCCCCGTGGCAATAAATTTCCTCCTCACTTTCACGGAATTGGCTAAGACCGCCACTACAACTGGAAACCGGACCCAGCGATCCTCGACCTCACATCTCCAGCTCGCACCAGACATTCAACTGCAATCGCATCCATCTTCCACTTCACGCAACCTGCAGCGTCCCCGCTGCTAAACGATTCTCAAACAAATGAACAGTAAATCAAGCACCCGCTGTTCCTACCACGACACGATCACTCCAATCACGATCACGATCCAAAGACGGCTCCAATCCGGCAGTCAGTACTCACCTCCAAATCAAAGCGCATCCACACACTCCCAAGACCGCACACACTCCCTCAACTCCACCATAACCCGTCCTCCTCCTCCTCTTCTTCTCCCACAAACAACCCTAAGATCCCGCACTAACCCACTCCCTCGAGACACAAACTACAAACACGCAGCAGCTCGCGCAACTCCCGCTGCACACCCCCTCCCACTTCTTACTTCTTACCCCTCCCTTTCACCCCTCCTTGACGACGGGACCTCGTAACGAGTCCGGTTATGAGTGGGTTATGCCTCCGTTTAGGTTACGGCTGTGGTCCACCTCTCTTATGCTGGCCCTACAATATCTTTGACGCAGTCTCGTATCGTACATTTATTTTCCTGTTTATTTTGTGTACGATTCTTTGTCATCATTGATGCCATCTTTTTATTCTTTTTATTGTTTTTTATTGCATATGTGTTTAGCGTTTTTTTTTCATTTAAGAACTTGAGCCACGTTGGCTCCTGGCTGGCCTATGAGGAAGATCAATTGGTGACTTAGTGGCATGTGATCTCGTGGCTACTGTCAAGAATGTTTGATGAGTTTTATACGAACTCAACTCATGTACTGTTTCGTTTGTGGAGCGACAAGGGAGGTAATTTTTTCTAAGTAACAACGACACTGCATATTGCAAAGCCTAGCACAACTCTGTCACATGGATACAATCCATTGACAAATATGGCTAATCTTGTCCAAGATCCTCATGTGCCAGTGCAAGAGGCGGTGTAAGTCTGTTTAAGTGGAGGTGCATGACACGGATACTAGACGGGTAAGCGAAACCTAAATGAGAGTTCCCTCCATAGCTCGACCCTTGGTGAAAGCGGAAAGAGTTTGAACCCAAGGCTTTGCTCCTTGCGCTGGTACGTGGTAGAGTAAGTCTGTTTAAGTGGAGGTGCATGACACGGATACTAGGCGGGTAAGCGAAACCTAAATGAGAGTTCCCTCCATAGCTCGACCCTTGGTGAAAGCGGAAAGAGTTTGAACCCAAGGCTTTGTTCCTTGCGCTGGCACGTGGTAGAGTTTCTAGAAATCGATAGGCAAGATCATCTGGATCTAACGAACCCGAATGGCATGTGGCTCTTTCCCTGTGTGACAGTTGAACAGGCGGCGGTCCTCATTTCAACGACATGACGGCATTAGGGAGGGCAGTAATGCGAAACAGTGCCATATTTTAACCCATAATTTCTTTGTAAATTTCGTGAGGCCAATTTCTGGATCGGAAAGTGGCGAAATTTCGTGAAAAAAAAAAACGTTGCATGTTGCATGTGTTGCAAGGAAATTGACGTAGTATGTATGGCGTCCAGTTTGCACCCTCACCATTATCATCCAGTCTGCACTTCTCACACGTGAGAAATGAGTTATCACGTGCGAAAACAGTGAATCGTCAAAACGGGGGTCTGTGGACGGTTTGCACTTTCTTCATTTCTCGGCATTTAAAACTTATTTTCCACCCCTTGTTTCCCCAACTTCACCGTCCGACCCCTTGCCTCCAAACCCCTCGCTGAGATTTCCACCGGTAACCAGCCGGCATACCACTTGCCGGATTGTTGTATTGCCGGTAACTGTCGACTTCCAGATTGTCATTGCCGGCAAAAGCCAAGTACAATTTTGAAGCCTTCCGGGCAGCGTTTCTCAGCAACTTTTCCCGGCATGCAACTAGCATGCATGTGCCCATGTAATGTATGTACTATGTACCAGTGGCAACCAGCATGCATGTTCTCTGGATGAATGGCATCATACCATGGATGACAATGACCATTGCATTTTGCATCGGCGAGATCGTTTAGAAATATCTCTATAAGTAGAAAACTCCTCTGGGTCAACGGGTTTAGTGGTTACTGGAGACGGCTTCCACCAGGAAAGGTAGGCGGTTCAAATCTTCTACGCAAAATGAATGTCTACGATACTAAGCTTTTAATCATCAAAATTGGAAGGAAACTTTCCATTAAACCAGTTTCCTGAATGGGCACACTTATATATAAGTTTGTCGCCTTTTTTTCTTTTTAAAGGACATGTGTAACAGTGTTTTTATTTCTGGCGAACTTTCGCACTTTTTCGACCTCAAAAAAAAATTCAAAAATTCACTATTTTCTCATGGATGAAATCGCCAAACCTCTCTAAAACAAATATAAATCTTGGATGAATTCACCTAATATGGATGATATACATGGATGAAAGTATAGAGGAGGATGATTCTGTCCAAATGAAAGTGGATGAACAGAAAATATGGCTATTTCCTGCAAAACTCAGTAGCCACTCCTGTTATTTTGAAAATTTGAGAAAAAAAGCAAGGATGTGTAACAAGTTTTCCATATTATATATATTCAAGATATTTCACATTTCAAAATATTCTTAATTTCATAATCATACTCTATACGTCTATACCAGTATACGCTGAAGGTATGGTTATAAGTTGTATATGTACTAACTGTATCATAATAAGAGAGACGATACGGCATGTATGCACCAGTGTTGGGCGGGTATGACATATTGAAGGGTCCGGGTAAGGAATCTTTGCTTAAAACGGTATGGAGGCGGTTATATATAATGTAGGGTTTGGAAATTGTTGTGGTTAGAGGTTATCAACAAAGGGGTCCCCAAAAAAAGTTCTCAGGTTATCAATATGCCATTATCCAGGTGGAAGACCACCGGGTCCATACAACTGTTATCAATATAACCTGATTTTCAGTTATGATACATTAAGATTTTAAGAGGACCGAAAAGAAAAGAAAAGAAAAAATAAAAGGAAAAAAAATGAAATATGAAGAATCACAATTAAGAGGTTCGTTATCTTCTTAAAAACAAGTTGTAACCCGGTTCCAAAATGTAGCTCCGCAGTTTACGCCGTGCGGTGAGTGGCGTGTCTAGGACTTAGAATTTTTTTCAAGTCTGGTGCTCCAGCAAGCTTGAGTGTCCCCGGGCGTGCTCGCCGCTCTTCCTCCCTCCTTCCTCTGTGCCCGTCATGAGCACTTGATTACAAGTTCCATGTACTGCTCGGCCTCACCTTATTGCGCGCCGTCTTTCAGTTTTTCCCCCTCCATCATGATGATGATAAAGAAACAAACCCCCAGACCCCCCATTGGATTTCAATGGGTCAACTGCCTACTCCCTTCCGACACAGCCCTTGTTTTTGGATGATGACCGCTCATTATTGCTCTAAGGGACGGCATCAATCTCCAGTCGGGCTCTCGTTGTGAGGCCTGGGTAGCTGTGCGCCGAGTCTTGCCCCTGTCTCGAATGTGCATCTGTTTGAGCTCATCCAGGATTCTGGAGTAATTGCTCGCATGCAAAAGGCGGCCCGCTGTCCCCTCTCTTTGGCGGTCTCTCATCTTTCCCCTTTGTATTGCAATCCTGCTTTCCCCAGGCTTGTTGCACTGCGTTATGGTGTTTTTGTCTTACCATGTCGTCGAGAGGAAACACACAGCGTAGGAAACAGGGGAATTCGGGTGTGAGAGGGAGAGGTTCCATCCATGGCTGCTAAGGGTAAAGGTGTCCAGTCAATGGGTTTGCTCTTGGGGAAAGGGCCAGAGCTCCCATCAGGCCCGGCCAGTTTGGAAATTGTCCCCTAGACAGAGTCAGGTTTCTCTGGAGATGAGAGTCAACAAGTCTTGAAGCTTAACATGGATTTTGTGAAGTCCCAATCTAGGAAGATGTTGCAACATGGCATTCTGGTCTATTTCCCTGGTAGAGTGCATGAGAGGCAGTGGGTCTGCAAGTACTGGATCATTGAGCACTTGGGGGCAGAGGGGGGCCTCACCCATCATTTATGTCATTCCATGGGTAGAGGTTTCTACACTGTGCTTTTTAGCTCTAAGGAAGATGCAGAAAAAGCCCTGGCGACGAAGCTGCCAACTTCTCGGTTTAAGGTCAACCTGTTCCCCTGGTCCCCAGATTGGGGCCATAAGAATGGGATAACCTACAAACCCAGGGTCATTGCCCTTCCATTTCTGCCTGATAACTATTTGGCCTCTCTGCCAGAGATAGGAGCCCATTTTGGCTCCTTCATAGGTTCTTTGAATGTTTCAGTCCCAGGAGAAGGAGCACCTCTCAGTGTGGTCAAGGACAATGTGGCTCTGGAATCCACTAGAGATGGAGGGGTGCCAAACTGGTTGTTATGATGCCTGAGGGAGCTAAAATTGGAAAGAGCATCAAGCTTCCAACATTAGATGGCTCTTACATTTATGTTCTCATTAAAGAGGAAGTGCTAAGTGTGTTTTGTCTTGCTTGTAGTGGGGAAGGTCATGTCAAAGCCGATTGCCTGCATGCGGGGAAAGGCAAGACGGCTCATAGGTCTGAGACAATGGATTCATCCCAGTCAGAGACGAAGACAGCGGAAGCAGCGGAGGGTGTGGTTCCGCACAATTCCCCCCAGCCAATGCAGGCACAAAGCAGTTTGGTGGCCTCAGCTTCTCCCTCGTCTGCTGGCAGACCCCTCAAGTGAAAGCATCCTTGCTCTCCTGGAGTGTCTTCTCCTGCGGGCCGCCCGAAGCTCGTCTTTCTTCCCCGTCAGGGTTTTAGCCCCACTCTGCTGGATTATCCTCTTGCAAGATTCCCCTTCTGTGTTTATCTGGATGTGTTAATGGATGCTCCGATAATCAACTTGGCTACTAACTGCTTGGCTCTGAAGTCGTTTGCGGGGCTTACGTTGAACCAGTGGTCTCCGGACAATGCAGTCATTAAGAGTACAGCTACTATCCATATTACCCCGATCATTCTACAAGCACAAGGAGGGCTCCCCTGCGCTTTGTCTAATGGGTGGTGATATGGGGCTCATAGGCTCTTGGGTTTCTACGAAGGTGGCGGGAATGTTTCATGCAAGACAAGAGATGGACTTGGTGCTTTGGGTGACTAAGGAGATCTTCGCCACCAAGTGCCACCAGTTCCGGTTAAATCAGGAGGCAGTGGCACACTTCGGAGCCTTTGTGGAGAATTCCCCGGATCATGATTTTTCCACGATTCATGTATTGCTTGTGCTTGATGTAGATGAGATGTACTTGCGTTTGCATGCTGAGGTAGCGCATAGCTCCTGGATCACCAAGCGGACCCTTAAGGACCCCCACCCCTTGGATGTTGGATTTTTGAAAAATATGGTTCTCCTTAAAGCTGGTTTTGCGATTGTGGATGTCATCTTGGGAGTAGGCTCTCCCATGGCTCCTGTCAAATCTCCAGTGGCAAGTGGGGTTGGGCTGGAATCACTGGCTAACGTTGCCGAGTCCTCTCTGATTGTAAGTCCCTATGTGCGGTCTCCCTCCGCCAGATCAGCTGAGGCCCCTATGTTTGTGGTAAGCCCGTCTTACTATGCCACGTCCCTCTTCATCTGCTGTGAGGACCCCTTTTCCTGCGAACGGTGTCTTATTCTAGTCAGGGATCATGCTTGTTTGAAGGTTCTCCCGGTCTGGTTTCTGAATAGCTCTTCTCCGGATGATGTGGGACGCCAGCTTCCTGAAGTCGCTTCCTTCCTGGGTTTCTTGGGTTCTCTGCTGTATTATCATACCCTACTTAAGAAGAAGCGTTTGGTAGCACCTTTGGGGCTTGGGGCCAAAGGGAGGGGATCCATACTCGTTGCGGTGTTCCGGCTCACCCACTTTTTGACTCCTGATCCCCTGGGGTTTAAATGGATCTCTGCTCTCCCCGCGTCGGACAACCGTACCTTGTTCCATTTTTCTGCTTATGGGTCATCATTTCGAGAGCTGCTCTTGGGCCTCACCCGCCCTTTCTCATGAATTTCACCCTAAGATCATGGAACATTAGGGGTATTGGCTCGGAGGCGTCTGCTCCCAAGCGCACCAGAATTAGGAATTGGGCTGCCCCTTACATTTCGTCCGATTCAGTTATTTTTTTACAACAGTATAAGCTGGATGACCTCTAAATTGCCAGTCTTGGTAGCATGATATGGCCTCAGCAGGCGGCATGGTGGAATAGTTTGGTTGCTGACGCTCAAGGGGGTACTACCATTCTCTTATCTCCATCTCTTCTTGCTTCCTAAATGGGTTAGGTGTGGGTTCAAGGTAGGGCCCAATTTGGAATTCTTATTTCCCCTGGGGACCATCCAAAATTGGCCTTATTGATGTGTATGCCCCAAACCTTGCTCAAGAAATAATTGACTTATAGGATCTGCTGAGTCTCAACATCAGGGGTCATAGTGAGGTTGATCATTGGATCCTTGCGGGGGATTGCAAGCAGATAGACCTACGGATAGATTAGACCCCAACACCAATCTCTCAATGGGAGAATCGGTAGCTTGGATTCTCTCTGTCTTTTGCTTGGCTTGGTTGATGTCTCTGTTCCTCCTGATGGCTCCTTGCGATTTACCTGGTCCAATAACAGGTCTCCCCCTGCCCTTTGTATGGCCAGATTAGATAGGCTCTCTTGCTCCCAATGCCATCCTGCCCTGGGCCTCGATAGTCCCTTTAGGGCCTATCTTGCCAGGTTTTGATCATGCGGAAATCCAATGTAACCTTAAGATCCCCTGGTCAATGGCCTAAGGGTCCTGGTTACTTTAGGCTTTAATCCGTCTTTCTTGAAGTGTCCAGAGACGTTGGAGTCCCTTGCTTTCATCTGGATCTCTTCAGGGAACCATCTCTCCTCGCCAATTTTGAGGTATCTTGCGAAGCTTCAAGCGACTCGTAAAGCCAGTCAGGACCTTCCTTGTTCATTTGCCTTGAAAATTGTGCAGAGAGAAAATTGTTTGTTGAAATGCATGGAGATGTGTCAGAATTTGTTGGAGGAAAAGAGAGAAGGGCCTCAGACGTTGCTGTCATATAATACGTCAAAGTCTAACCTTTGGTCAATTAGACAATACAAGGATGAGGCTATGAGACGTAAAGCAGGGGTCAATTGGTCTATAAAGGGAGAAAAAATGAATAAGTATTTTTGCTAAAGCTAAGTAGCGGTCTTTGGCTAACTCCATAGCTTCCCTGGTGGATCAGCAGGGGCAAGTGCATTCTTCCGCTAAGAAGATGGCAGGATTAGCGGCTGATTATTTCACCAATCTTTTCTCTGACCATCCTTCCTGTCGTGAGTCTACTGCTGCTGCGGAAGCTATCTTTAGGCTCGGTTCTCGAGTCCCTCAGTCCCAAGGATAAGGATATGATAGCTTGCCCTTTTACCCTGATGGAATTAAACGATGCTTTGATCTCTCTCAGCCCAGGTAAGGTGCCTGCATTGGCCGATGGCCTTCCTATGCAATTCCTTAGGGAATTGTGGGGCACAATTGGGGATGACTTCTTGGCCATGACCAATGATATATTGCTTAAAGGCATCATGCCTTCCCAGATTTCTCAAGGGCTGATTACCCTCATCTTCAAGAAAGAGGACAGAGCGGTGATTTCCAATTACAGCCCTATAACTTTATTGAACTCCACGTATGAAGTCATCGCTAAGGCTCTTGCCCTTCATATTCAGCCCTTACTCCCAGCCATTATTAGGCTTGAGCAAACTGGAATTGTGAGTAGTCGCATGATTCTGGATAACGTTCTATTTGCTAAGGAAGCTTTGCATCCTGCGAACTTGAATTCCCAACCCTTCGCCTTTTTTATGCTAGATTTTGAAAAAGCTTTTGATAATATAAGCTGGGATTTCCTTAATAGTGTTCTTCGCAAACATCTTGCTCCGATCGGCCTCCAGTAAAGTGGTTATCAATGGGCTGATTTCTTCTTCCTTTCCCTGCTTAGGTCTACTCTCTACTTGTGGCTGATTGTCTGGGGCATTTCCTCTTAAAAAGAGATGACCTGATAGGGTTGAATCCCCCGACCTTAGGGCTTTTTCCCTCGACGGGCCCTTTTTTTTTTGTGCTATTTTGCTTTTTTTCGCCTAAAAAGGAGGGGCTGTTCTGCAGCTGCTATAACCTATTAAATAAAACTCATAATACAAAATTACAAGCGATATTAAACTTTAGAAAAAAGGGGAGTGTGCTCTAGCGTACGGATAAAACGTGCACCACTCTTTGCTCCGCCATGCGGCGTCACGTGACTAGAAGCAAACCCCTGGACTCATGGTTCCATGTCAACCAGCCACTGCTAAATCGCCACGTTGGCAAAATGATGGTCCGATGTGGATGAATAATATGCTCATCCACATTGTTATCGAACAGACTTCTTCGATACCACGTTAGGTCTGGAGCTCGAATCCCGTTGCCGCCAATTCCAAACAAACCACACTTACATGTCAGACTCAATTTAGTATCTCAGGTTCGTACAGTTTTAGGCGGCGACACTTGAGAGCCCAGCTCAGTTATGCTGACGGTAACATCTATAGTTATGGCTATTCCGGCGGTTATTCCGGCGGTTGTACTCGGAGTCTAGGAACATACTTATAGTGGCCTAGTTGCACCTGCGGTAAAACGTCCATTCTGCACCTCTAGCACGTGTCAAGTCAGTGAAAGAGGGCAAACGGTGCTCCGGAAGTCCTAGTGGCCCATTTGCACTATATTCAATTTTAATGACGTCACCCCATGATTCAAAGGTGGCCCGCTACCGGTCTCTGGCAGGGGAAGTACCGGACGGATTGCCGGCAGTCAGCGCCCCTACCCGGCAAGACTTCCCGGCCGTACTTCCGGTATTGTCGGACACTGTTTCTCGGCAACCTTTCCCGGCGACGTTCCACGCCGGCATGTGATGCCACACGTGGGATTACATACATATAGTATGTACATGCCGCCAGCATGGATGTGCGCTACATGAGTCACTCATGTACATGACGATGTCCATGGCGGAGATTGTCTTACAATAGCTATACAAGTAATAAAAGTTCTACAACCACCTGTGATGATGTGCTTAAGTTTCATGGTTAGAGGAACTGACCTAATCCCAACAGGTTGGCAGTTCGCCAACCTTTCTTCCATTAAGCCAGTAATCTTATGTCTTTTTTTCTCGCCTCCAGGTTTTAAAGGGTCCGTGCAGTAGTGGCTCACAAGTTTCCAAAATATTTCGCTTCTTAAAATATGTTTTTTTGTTTTTGAAAGGGAAGGGGACGGAAATTATAATTTAAGTTTTTCGAAATACAATGTAAGTCTTTCCCTAAGTTTTTTGAAATTTTAGAGCCTTTGGAGGAAGGATCGAGAGCTGGAGCTGCGAGACGACCGCCAACGGTCATCTGGCCACTTCCATCGCCTCTTCCTATTCCTTTTCCCCTCTGGCTGCCCTCAATCTTTGCTGCAAACATATACCCCCAAGCTTTGCTTTCGATTGATATGCACATTAAGTTTCTTTATATGTGTTTTTTCAAAGTTCCCTCTTCTGACTGTTCATCCTAATAGCGAGCTTCCTTTCATCTCCTTATCAGACTTTTGCATCATCCCTAACTTATCAGCCTCCGCCGTCTTTAGCCATTAAGGAAGTCGCTTTCCTCTGTTATGTTTCCCGCCCCTTCTCCCCCCCTCTATCTTTCTCTCTTTTCCTACTTTCGCCCCCTGACCACCAGCTCAGTAACTCAAGCGAGAGTCTTGGAGTATCAGCAGGTTTTACTTTTTCTCTCATCTTCATGACTCACGGCACCAACCAGCAGAGGAACAACGATATCATGGAATCTCGAGGTTTCAGTCGCGGAACGCGGAATAACCCTAGAAGACCAATCCCATTGTCAGGCACAGGCTTTTTTCTGGCACATCAAGCTCGTTCAAGGATCGCTTCTGACAATGGTTCCGTAAGAAACCCGTCTCCTCTCCTTCCCCTCAACCCTCTCTCTCCCCCCCAACCACTTCTCAAAATTCCTAGACTCAGCTCTTTTCTTCCTAACCTTCAGGGATCCCCCATTGTGGAGAATCTAGGATCTGATTGGGAGGAAGAAAATGTTCTTAATCAATGATCTGGACAAAGATTACCCCATGATCAACATGAATATCCCATAACTGCAGAAAAAAGTAGCTACAATGGAAGAGTCTGGTATTCTCATTCACTTCCCCGGGAAAAAAGTGGACAGAGCAATTGTCAGGGACTGGGCCACAGGCACCTTGGAGGCCATAGAGAACTAAGGCAACAGTTCTGCCATGCAAAAAGACGCGGATTTTTCTCAATAATCTTTGAAACACAGGAGGCAAAATTCTCGCTCTCTTCTTCGGAGTCCCAAGTGGAGACATCCTCTCAAGAGGGCAATATCAACTTCTTTGGCTCGAGGGTAGAAGCTCTTCACATACCCCCCTGGTACCATTAATGTGTTCTCTGGTTCTCTGCACCTCCATTCTGTAGTTGTCACCATCCACCTCAGAATCCAAGTGAGCTCCCAATAATTGAAACCCATTCATCAGGGAATCCTGGTTACGAATTTGTAATTTGTGACTCCCTCTTGGAGCCGATAGCCACTCTTCATAAGTCTAGATGGCGTCTATTGGTGGAGGGGATGCATAGATTTCTGCATCCTCCATAAGGGCCAGGATGTGGGTTGAGGGCTTGACACTAAGACCAGGGCACTGATCTTCCAGGTAAGCTGCCCATGAGATTTTTGTAAGAGGAGATAGTGAATAATGTTTCTGCTGTTTCTGAAAGAATTGCTGAATTTTCTCCTTCAACAAAATATGTGGGTTGCTATTGGGAGGGTTGGATTACACAAAATGCTTGATGTCTACCGAAGTTATCCATAAAGATTCGATGCATTCAAAGTCATCTGATGTGATGAGAATGGTTGGGGGCTTACTCTTTCGAAAGATGAGGGGGGTAACACAGGCAGCCTTTGGGATGTCCATAATTTCCAAAGCAGAACAGCCTACAAGATTTAGATGCGGGAATGAGCAGGTCTGGAGACACGTATTGGCGAAGCTGTTGTTGCATGCAATCCCAGTTGTGATTTTGGGAAATGAGTTACTGGTAGGAAGTATCAACCTAACCAACATTTGAGGTGAGCTATCCCTCTGTTTTTCTTTTCCTTTTGAAGTAGTAGTTTCTTGCAACTGTTGATCCTTCTGTTTTTCCTTTCCCTTGGAGATAATAGCCTCCCGTTGTGGGTGTGCCATTAGCTCTTCCTGCATAGGGTCTATAAATGTCCTTCCCTGCCAACCTTATGTAGATTAGACCTGACCTGCAGTGGGTTGTTTGGTGCATTGTGCATGGATTGATTCCTCCGGGGAGCTGAAGATGGCCTTGAGTATACCGTGGGAGACTGCAAATCCTGCACCTGGTTTGAGGTTGCTGCTAAAATCCCTTCTTGATCCTGTGACTGGAGGTTATTGGGAATGGATGGCTGAGAGCGTTTGCGCTTTGCTGTCGGGCAGTCCAATTTGATATGGCCCAACTGCAACAAACTGCGTATGTAGTGTCTTCTATGAGTTGGATTAAGGTTGGATTGTAAAGTAGTTGCCCTTCTCATCTATCGGCAACTTGACAAATTGCAGGAGAATGTCTTCCTCTGACATCATCAAAACAAATTTTGCACATCATGTTTCATGAAGGCGAGAAGCGATAGTCACTGATTTCCAAGCCGGGTCTTGCCTTAGGTTGTGAGTACACATTTGAGGATCAAATACCGCCAGACATCCAAGATATGAGCCGAAATGGTTTGCAATATCTGCCAAGTTAACCAAGTACTGGTCTGGAATAAAAGGTACTGAGAGTTGTCTTAGACACAGCTCAGGCCAACTCACAAGCGAACTCTCATGTGACTTCTCCACCCAAGGCTCTATCAGAGCCGAAAAACCCCAGACAACTTTGTCTGGATCAACTCCCTGAGACCTAAAGACCAAAGGGTTACTTTCTTTTACCAGATAACTAGGCCATCAAATGAGACTGACAGTCTGAGCCTACCTCTGCCTCTCAATGATCTTTAACCTCCACTCGTGGAACATGAGAGGGCTGGGAGCCGACCCGGCTTCCCTAAAAAGATTGAAAATCAAAACTTGGTTGGCACCCTTTCTTTCAGATCACTCTATCATAAATCTGCAGGAACATAAATTAGACCAAAGTAAAATTGATAGCATCTCTGATTATCTGTGGCCACTAACTAATTCGTTATGGAAACCTACCTCCTCTGGCACAAAAGGAGGGACTACAATTCTTCTTTCCCCATCCATTCAACCCTTCCTCACATCGGAAGCCAACTGGCTTTCTGGAAGACTGCAATTTTGTGCATTGTCTTTGCCCAACTTTGATGGCCCAATTGGGCTGGTAAATATCTATGCGCCTAACACTTCTGCAGACAGAGCAGAGTTTTGGACTCTTCTCAATACCAAAATGCGAGAATAACCCACCATTCATAGCTGGATAGTATCTGGTGACTTTAACATGGTGGAAATGCAAGAAGATAGGAGAAGTGCAGGCTCATTTACCTCCAACCCTAAAGAAATGGACCAATGGTTTAATTGTACTCTACCCATACCTGACAGAGGCCGTACCAATCTTTGGCCAGACCTCAAACATCTCATTTACTTGGTCCAATAATAGATCGCTTACAGATCTTAGCATGGCTCATCTTAACAGGGCTTATCTTTCCCTCAATCTAGTTCAATATGCCAATAGAGCTCCGCAAGAACCTATTCCCTTGAGCTTTGACCATGCTCCAATCACCCTATCCATGGCATTACCTGACTCTTACAAGCGGGGAAGAGGCCTCTACAAAATCAATAATCTCCTCTTGAAGGTTACCAAAATTTAAACAGGGCCTTCTGTTGGCCTGGACTCAAGCCAGGAACAACCTCCTCGACCCTACGCAACGATTCTTGGCCAAACTGAAGGCTGTTAACATTGAAAGCCAAAGAATGAGTCGGGAGCTGACTGACATCAGGAAGAAAAAGGTGGTGGCCTTAAACAAATGCCTTAGAGTCTGTCAAGCCAAACTGGAATCTAGTCGCTGCCATGAGGATACCTACCGCACATATGCTCAAGCCAGAAACAACTTGGATATTCACCACAAGATTCAAGAGAGGAAATGGAAACTCCAGGCAGGGGTTAATTGGTCTACAAAAGGGGAGAAAATGAATAGATACTTCTTCGATAAAACGAGATTGCGGAGGGCCTCCCAATCAATTTCAGAGCTCATAGACCATCACTCGGGGCTTTCAGCTTCGACTCCAAAGACGATGGCTAAACTGGCGGGAAAACATTTTCTTGATCTTTTCCATAGTGACACCATCTCCTTGGAGCCGTCTCAGGAGCAAACATCGTGTTTGATCCACACTCCTACCCTGTTGTCCCAACAGTACGCATCCCAGTTAGAAGGAGATTTCTCTGACATTGAGTTGAGAGAAGCACTCGCCAAATTGCATAACAACAAGTCACCTGGAATGGATGGAATTCCGGTTGAATTTTACAAAGCTTTGTGGCCTGAAATATCGGGGGACTTCACCGCAATGGCTAACCACCTGTATCACCAGGGTCACATGCCCCCCCTTATGTCACAAGGGGTTAT
Source organism: Takakia lepidozioides (assembly GCA_030704615.1). Classification (NCBI taxonomy): domain Eukaryota; kingdom Viridiplantae; phylum Streptophyta; class Takakiopsida; order Takakiales; family Takakiaceae; genus Takakia; species Takakia lepidozioides. The sequence goes on along the minus strand of CM060734.1, from coordinate 24,331,734 downwards.
CACCTTGCTGTACAAAAAAGGGAATAGGACAAATATATCCAATAACCCTTCTAAACGTGGCATACAAAATAGTGGCTAAGGCGCTGGCCCTTAGATTGCAACCCCTCCTCCCCTCCATCATAAGGCCAAATCAAACAGGATTTATTAACCTACTTCTGGCCCAGGAAATTCCAGCCTATGCCTCTAGAACAAATCAAGCCATAGCTCTCCTCTTGCTGGATTTTGAAAAAGCATTTGATCGTGTTGAATGGTCCTTCCTACTTGCGGCTGTATAAAAATTTGTTTACCATGTGTGATGCAGGTGCTTTGATGCCAACATGCTAGATATGCCCGTACAAAAATGGGCTTCCCTCAATCCTTTTGCAAATGGGTAAGAATATTACTCACTTCCTCATCTAGCAGGGTTGTTTATCGGCCTCGTTTCCTCTTCGACGGTCGGTGTGCCAGGGGTGCCCCCTCTCACCCTTTCTATTTCTAGTAGTAGCAGACACCTTGGGATACATGTTGCAACAGAACCACCTTATTAAGGGCCTCAGAGTCACCAATTACATTACCAAGCAATATACATCCTTGGTGGACTCTATGTTCGTTGATGACACCTTTTTAATGTTGCAAGCCACCACGGAAAATTTGGACCGGGCAGGGCATACCAGGGGCATACCTTAAATACTTTTGTGCGGCCTCGGGCTTTAAAATCAACTGGAACAAAATTATAGGGCTGTTAGTGGGTGACCTGTCAGCATCCTCAATGGGAACACTTCTTGGGGAGTGACTCAAGGGCTTAAATGGCTCAAACCCGGTGAAACTACCGCCCTTCTGGGTTACACATATGGTATTGGCCTGTCATGTTTGCCTCCACATTGGCAAGGTTAAAGAGAAAACTGACTTACTGGGGGTCTAAGCACCTTTCAATAGTAGGCAAAGCCCTGGTGGCTAACCATATTCATTTTGTTGGGCTATGGTATTATGCTTCTTCCTGGCGACCAAACTCCAAACAGACACAGGAGATAAAACACCTTCTTAGGAACTTCGTCTGGGGAGCAGAAACCTCATCACAAAACAAAAGACCTTTGGTGGCCTGGGCACAAATCTGCTTGCCAAAGAAAAAGGGAGGGTTGGGGGTTCTTGATCCCGAGACCCAGATTGCGGCACTTCTTGGCAAATGGATACCTCGTTTTCTTGGGCCAGAGGGGGGTTGGTGGAAATTTCTGGTCTATGACCATATTGTACTTCATCCCCCCTAAAAACTACCCAATTGAACCCCTCCCTTTGATGGCTTACTCAGGGCTTCAACCTTAAGTCAGTAGGTTCCACTCTCTGGTCAAGCATATGAAGATATCTCCATGTCAGACATTTCAGTCTATACTTTCTCCATTGACACAATCTCTCAGGCTCAATCTTACATCTCCAGACCCCTTACGCATCCAAACAGTGCCTTTGACTCCAATTAGAATCTGCTGTTGGACTGCCCCAGAGTCAAAGCAATGAATCCCCAGCCTCCCCTCACTACCACCACGAGGGTTTGGCTCACAACCAACTCCTTTGTGTGGATCCTCGGAAGACCCCTCGTAGAAATGGAGATTGATCCCCTGGAATGGTCATGGAAATTCAGCAATGAACCGGAGCCCTTCTTTGCTTATACAACTAAAAAGGGATATAAAGCCCTATCCGTTACCTAACCTATGTACAAAAAGTGGGAATCTAGATGGGGGTTGTACAACTTCCAAGATGAGAACTGGCAAACTATCTGGGGTTCAGTCAGGATTAAAACACGTCCATCGAAAATTGCAGCTTTCCTCTAGCAGGTGGTAAATAGGGTTCTAAAAGTTGGAGAACGGCTTCAGTTTCGGGGAGCCGTTTTGTGTGTTGGCTGCACCATTGCTGTCTTGGAATCTTTAGAACACTGTCTCATTTTATGTGAAGCTCCGGCTAAGATCTGGCCATATGTTAATACATTCTACAGATGCTGGGATCACAAGATTCTCTCTGACACAGACATTTTACTAAACTATGATCCAATCTCCAAAAGTAGAAGCCTCAACTGCCCAGTGTTTGAAACCCTCAGGGCATCTGTAATGTGGCACCTTTGGAAACTACGATGCAAAAACACGTTTAGTGGCCAAACCACAAACATATCTTCCCTCCTTACCTCGGTCTTTCTTGATTTGCAAACTGAAGCCAAGAAGGCCTTGGCCAAACTCTGTGCAGTCATTCAACGAGACTCCACGAATGCAGCAGCGATCCACAGAAGATTTCAACACATCTGGGGCAAGCATAACATCATATGCAGCAGCCCTGTGTAGGACCAATGCAACTGGAATGAGCTCCTCCCTCAAGCTTGGCGAGATCACCGTGCACCACTCCACACTTTCCCCCGAGTTTGAAAGGGAAGTCAACTGGAAGCATCTAAAACACTCCACGACAGCTTCAAAACTATTCTATAGATAGAGGGCTCTCTCTGCCCCCCTCAGGTCAATGCCTCATTAACGTCCATCTCCAAACATCCCTGGAACGCCCTGGCTGATCTTCAGCAGCCCAGTAGTAGATAGGTTAAGCATTTGCTACACTTCAAGTCTTGGGCAGTGTGCCCTGTTTTTTGGTCTCTTCGACTTTTCTTCATTAAGAGTTGTCTGGCTCGTGGTTTACTGATCGCAGTGCAATGCCTTTAGTAGGAACATGATCTTTTGTCCTTTGGACTTAAATTTCCATCAAAGATTGTTGGTTCTTGATACACTGAATACAGTGTGTGTGCCTTATGGCATAAATGGGGTTTTAATTTTTTTCCCCTTCAAATAATTTTTTCAATAAATTAATCAGGGATTCAATCCCCCTGTTCATTTTTTTTAAAAAATCAAAAAATCAAAAAATGATCTATACGGTTGTGGTATGCTGATATGTTGTACTTATATTAATTATCTGAAAATACGATTTTTTTTTCTTTTTTTTCTTTTAAAGAACAGGGGATAGTGGCCCTGGAGATTTATTAAAGGATTGAAAAGATACAAAAGGAAAAAATAACCTCTAGGGGGCCGTGAAGGCGCGAACGTAACCTGCTGCCTCCCATGTGGCCCATTTGCTGCTCAATTTGATGAGGGGAGCAGAGTCCAGATTGAAGTTCCCAAAGAGAGGTTGCCTAATTGCTTCAGCAAAGGTTTAAGTTGCCCTTCGTTGAAATAAAAAGGCCTGATTCCCAGCCAGGCCTTCCAGATAGAGATCCAAGCATTTGAGCCCAGCATATGGGTATGCTTAGAGCTATGAACCAGCCACTTCACGGAATGTGCCCAGGAGCCTGAGGTCCTTGGGGTGGAGCGAACGAGATGTTCACGGATCATTTGACACCAAGCTGGGCTGGTGACCAGCCAAAAAGAGCGTGGAATCCATCTGGCTAGAAGAGCGGTGATTTGACGCTCGGGGTCCAGAATACCTAGGCCACCTTCCAGTTTGGGTCGGCAGAGCTGGGCCCAAGAGATTAACGCCGTTTTTCTGGGAGACGATGCAGTGGCACCCCAAAGAAAATTCCGAAGCGGCACTTTGATAGAGCTCACCACCTCCGATCCGGGGCTCCACACAGAAACAAAGAACCAGATAGCCGCCAGTAGAATCTGGTTCAGAACAAGGACACATCCCGTCAATGAAAGCCACGTCGAGCTCCAGTAACACTAGAAGAGAAACCGGCTTTTTCCACGGGTATGCCATCTCACACCTGGCACATTCCACGGCTTTTATCACGGGTCTGTACACTGAGCCAAGGTGTGGGTCTAAATATGCCCTAACTGTGGGGTGTCTCACATGTGGTCCACACCCCAGGGAAGAATGGTGTGAAAATAGCCATGAGCGTGGCAGGGGTTGGCTTAGTTTACATGGCATGTTACACACCTGTGTGAAATGGGACCATACAATTATTTCCACTAATTGTGGTGTATGGGTTTAGTCAGTACTCCGCTGCAAACGGAATAAATCACGAACTTCAAAAATTTGGCCTCGGAAAGACAAAGAGGTGGTCGTCGCACTTTGCAATGTAAACCTCATGTAATGCAAGTTTAACAGTCCTGATCATGATATCATGATTGAAGGGAGTCAATTTAGGTGTGGCCATATCAATGCAGGGACATAGATATGAATCATTCAACATTGTAAAATAAAAACAGGGTAGACCTAGTACATGGTACCTTTCAAACATCAAACACCCGGCCTCGACCTCTTGGCTCAACTTTCGCTAGCATGCTACGCCTTGGATTAGTTTCTTATTAATCGCTACTTAGACTTATGCTTTTGACTCGTAACGTTGTGAGCTGTGTTGGAGTAGCCCAGATTGTTTTGTGGTTACAGTCCGTTTGCACTTCTGAGTGCAGGTCTTGGATCCCCCTTCACTGACTACAGTGTGTGACTCTCATGGCGTTCATCGGGGTTTTATTTTTTTTCCCCATATTTTTGCAAGTAAAGTCCCATGCCACGGCCTCCCTGTTTCATTTATTTAAATAAATAAATAAACTAGTTACATATCTCACCAACACCATAATTCTTGCATGTTAATTACAAAGTGTGGAATGGACCATACGGCGTGGAAAATGCACCGTGAGACCAGCCCCTAATGCCAAGTCACCACCGATGCGCTGAAAAAGGCATAGGCATGATTTCCCTACGTGCGACTTGTCCATTGTCCACTTTGGCAGACAAGGTGGTTCCCGCGCATTACCGAATGTCGTCTGCTTCCTTCATCTGCTTGCTTTGCACTCCAGTGGACTCTCTATCTCGGCAAAGCATTTCAAAGTGTGCAGGAATGCCTCCTCAATCGCAGGTGTGGAAACGGGCCTCTCACTACCGCGAAGTCGAGCAGAAGCGTTTGCGAAACCAGCCAATTCTGGATGAAATCATGGAGCACCGTCACGCTTGGAATCGCGCATTCGATCTTCAAGTCAAAAAGCAGAAGGCAGCCCAAGAACGTGTACCAGGACAGAATGCCTGCGTAGAAAAAACTATCATGTCCCACCTGCGACTACTCTGGAAATGACAAGTACATGTGATCAGCCTCCTAGCAGTGGAGGCAGTGGAGAAAGGAAGGGGGGCAGTATTATGGAAGAAGATGCCACAGGTGAGGACAAAGTTCAGAACATGGCATGTGATGATCCTTGCCTTAATTATGGTGCCAATGATGACCTATCCCCCCTTATTGAGAAGGGAGTGCCTGTAGTGGAGGATCACACCGGCAGTGAACTTAGACAGAGTGCCCAAGACATAGGGGCAGGGGCTAAGGGCACAAGAGTGGTTATTGTTGGGGCAGGGAAGAACATTGATTCAACAACAAAATCGGTCGTTGTTCGGAAGGTAAGTACTCGTGTTCCTATATTCTTGTTTTGTTCCAAGTCGATTATGCAATACCTGCAGGCCGTTCATGAATTCTGTGTACATGTGTGGGTTTCTATTGATTCAGAAGCCACCAAAGGAAATTGTTGCGGTGAAGATGACCAAGAAGTCCGCAAGACTTGCTGCCAGCAACGTTGATGGGAGCCGTATGGGAAGCTTCAAACCGCTGTTGTAAGTTTCGCTTTGTGGAAGTACATCCGTATTTTGTTTGCAGGGCTATATGATGACATCTCGCATTTTCCCTGTCCACAACTGTTTCATGTGCATAACAAATGACAAGGGCACACAATGGTGGTGTTGGCTGTTCCAGTTTCAGGTTGGTGACAAGGTCACAATGTTTGACCCCAATGCACCCAAATGGAAGGCAGGCGTGGGCCATATATTGGGCATGTCGACTGACTGCCAGGCTTATGTCGTTTCGGCCGATTATCATGTTGTCTCGGTTGAAGCAGTACATGGGGCAGATGTTGCTCTGCCATACCCCAACAATGATGTTAGGCCTCCCGTTGTGATGCTCAGTGTCACTGTAGGTAGCGTGGCCCTGTGGTCTGCCAAGTTCCTCAAATTGACCCGAACATGAGGTTGTGGGGGATCCTCAGTTTGAAGGCAATTTTGACTTAACGCCTCTTCATATCGATTTCACCTTTTCTTCGTGATTTTGCGCATCAATGTAGGATTTGGGTACATTGTGGGGTTGTGATCAGCAGTGCAGACTCTGCAAACTTGCATGTTCAGACTAAACTGTATTTGGGCAATGAAGGGCGTATTAAACTTTGAAGCACCGTTGCATATGCTCATTCTATCTGTTGTTTTGGCCATGCTTAGTCAATTCTTCATGTCATGAGCAGGTTGTTGCCGTGGTGCTTTGGAATTGTGTTTATGTATATGAGTCATATTTCACATGGACTGTGAAACTGACAGTGTGGACAGTATCACGATCTGTGATATGATCATGATGCCTGTGGATTAATTGTGCACACCATGACGTCACAGATATGTGAAATCAACCGTAGCTTGCCTGTGGCATCCTCCACATTTATGTGGAATGACCTACAACATCGGCAGTAGAATATTTCACTCCCACTATGGTATGCTCCACAATTATGTGGAATGACCTACAGTATAGGCAGTAAAATACTCCACACCCACTCCATGAGTTGCTCCAGATTACGCCACGTGCCGTCCTCTCCAAAATACACGTGTTGCCCATACCATTGCCCACATGTCGTCAAGCCCTGGTGACAAGGTGTCGCATCATTTTTCCGTAGGTGTGGACAAGTCCACACCCTTTGTACGTTTAGGATCCACGTGGCGGTGTTTGCCAAAGAACACGTGGCCCCTGAAACTTGCTGAAGCTGTGAAAACAGCCAGTGGATCGTCTCACACCGAATGGCTTTTTTCACACCCACATGTCATGCCAGATGTCCACTCCACATAAGTGCACATTGCCTCTTTGTGTCCATACACGTGTCATCCTTACAAAAATACAGGTGTTGCACACACCGTTGCCCAGATGTCGTCAAACCCTGGTGACAGGCTGACGCATGGTTTTCCCGTAGGTGTGGACAAGTCCACACCTTTGTACGTCTAGGATCCACGTGGTGGTGTTCGCCAAAGCACACGTCGCCCGTGGAAAAAGCCATAAACCCTGTGAAAAAATCCACCCGTGGATTCAGCCACCCGTGGACTTTTCCACAGGGCCACCCGAGAGCCAGGCCGTCCACGGGGTGTCCGAAAGCACTAGTCGTTTCTTACACCCATGGCAGGTGTGGACTGGGGCGGATTCCACGGCAAAAAGTGTGGAAAAGACCGTGGAAAAAGCCGGTTTCTCTTCTAGTGTAAGCAAGGTTCCTTCGGAGCAGTTGGGTGAGCACTTGCTCAAAGAGTCGGTCTTCGGAGATGTCATGGCCAAATTGGAACCTGAGCAGAGTGTGCGTTTGCCGATCCTGCAGCCATCTCAAGCCGAAGTCCTGGCTCCAAGGGGGGCAGTGCCCCATACAAGAGAAATTATGGAGCTTAGAGAGAAGCCCCACCGATTTAGACTAGTTCACCCGTGTTAACCACTCTTGCAAAAGATGATTATCCAACAAGTTCTGTGTAACACCACGGAGATCCTGCTCCTCCTTGAGTCTGTATGTGTCCAATTGCTGCTGTAAAGTCTCCATGCGCTTCGCATGAGGCTCAACTAGAGCTGCATAGGCAGCTGACAGATTATTGGTTTCTTTCCAGGTTTTTTCACTCACAGAAAGTTCATTGTCCCTTACTGTAATGGTTTGCTGCAACTCAAAGATGTACCTGTTCTTCTGGGCATCAACCTGGTCGAACTGCTGAATAGTATCTTCATTGTGACAGATAGTAGTCTTCATGTCAGCAATGAGTTTCCCCTGCTCCATTAACTCTGTCTCTGCAATTAAACATCTCTCAGCTTGGTTCTTAACTTCTAGTGCAATCAGCTCCAGAGTAGTCGTTAGTGTGGCACACTGTATGATCTTTCTCTGATGGATTGCTTCCAACTCTGTATGAAGCAACTTCACTTCCTACAACTTGCCTTCATGCTTAACCTGCAACTGATATAGCTGTTGCTTATACACTTCATGCAACTTCTCCTGCTCAAGACATGCTTCAATTAAATTTTCCTTCGCAAGCTGTAAGGTAGCCTTAGTGTCCTCCAACTCTTTCTGCAACTTGAGGTTGGCCTCCACATCCACCTTGTTTGCACACTCAGTGGCAATTCTTGCCTCAAACCAACCTCATCCATCACCGCCGCCTTGGCTGCCAACTCCCTCTGAACCTCGAGCACCTCCCACGTGTACCATGGATGCCTGCACCTCGTGGTCCTCACCTGCTTGCCCCCACTCACTGCCTGTACCGTCTCGGTAGGCAGAGACCGTCGAGGGAAGTGTACTCCACACTCTGCGCTGCTCAGCCATAGCCAAGCTGATAATCCAAGTCAAGCAATTGAGATCCATGGCTTGCCCCAACACTTGACGACGTGATGCCTCAGAAAGAGACGGCACCGCCAGTGGTAAAACTCATCGCCCGATCGCGCTCGTCAGCATTGGGCTGCACTAACTGCTGCAAGTAAGCATCCCACAGGAGGCCAGGTCCACTATCCCGGAAAGCATGAGATCCTGGGAAGCTGACCAGTGTAGGTAGTTCTGCTCGTGGTTGACCCATCCTGTTGACCACTGCCAAAGGTGAGCGGTCATCGTGTCTCACACAAAAAAACAGGGGCAAAAATAAAAAATATCGCCAAAACAGGGCGGGTCCCTGGCGAGCTGGTGCCATAAAGCAGCTAGGAACCCACCTGTTTCGCCAAGGAACGGGGGAGCATGGCGCAGTAAATGGGTTGGCGCCCCATCGCACCAAGGGTCAGCCACGATGTCGCCACCTACACCTATCTCCACCGTCCGATCTCCAGCCAGTAGCCATGTTGCCCATATATATGTAGCCATATTGTAGCCATATATAAGTAACCATATTGCCATATTGCAGCGTCCGATCGCCATATTGCACAATATATTGCATATCTGTAGCCAGGTGGATTCTAGGTGGACAATGTACATGTCGCCACCTCTGCACTTAGTCCCAAAAATATTTCGCCAGGTCCACGCCAAGGCATAAATGAAAAAAAAATGGTTGATGCAGAACAACGTTATGCTGATCGAAGTCTGAATGAAGCAGGTCCCTCTATGAAGGTTGTAAGTTGGCAGGCTTTTCTGAGTTGTATCTCCATAGCGCACGGATTTGGTTTGAAAAGGCCTGGTCTGATGCAAGCGGCAACTTTCACTCTCCCCAACACCAAAAAAAAAACAAAAAAAAAACAAACTTGTATGACCCAGATGCTGGATGGAGGGATTTTGATTCTAAAAACTTCGATTCCGATATGTTTCTCTCTTGTAAGGTAGCCTACCCTATCACCAACCCCTTTCCTAATTCCGCCCCCCCAAAAAAAATGCCTTAAGTAATGGGGACAAGACAAGCTCTGGAGGAACTAGGGATCTTCCAAACCCATCTTTCTGATCAGCTTGTGTACAAGTTACAGAAGGAACCTGTAGCATGAACTACAGACAAAGTTATAAACTTTTTCGGAACAATAATTCCTCTAAGTATAGTTAACGTCGGAAACGAAAGCCTTATTCTACAAACACTACACCAGTAGTTTTATTAAGTAGGTGTGCTCAACCAGTCTAAGATGCACCCCATTTCAAATTATGCAAGAGTTTCGCCAATGAAATTCTTTTTGGATGGGAAGATAAGCTCAAGCAAAGAAGTGACCAGGAGGCGCTTTAATTCTCTAGAACTAACCCCTTCGGGTCACGTTGAAATTTCGAAATCCGCAGGTGAAGTTGGATGAAATTGAGCCCCGAATGAAAAATGTAGCTTATTAAATTCTGCGCCCCCTTATGTTGATGGCACCCTAAAATACCTAAAGGACCACCGTCAGGATTTTTTGGAGTGTCGAGGGGTACCCAAAATCCGATGTTTTGGCCTTGCAGGGTTGACTTCACCATAGGGCAGATGGCGGGCATTTGCCGGCAACGGGTGCCAGCGTACCCTCATGGATGAGGGCAAACATCATGATGGATGAGCCATATGAAAGTGATCTTACTTACTTCATGCACCTCTCAAAGCCTTTGATGATTGTTTGACATGTTTCCATTTGACGTCCGTGTCAAATTCTGGCGGGGCGGTGGATGGTACCTTGGATGTCTCTCCAGCACAATGGTCTGTGGTAGAGCTGTGGTAGATGACTCCGTGACGCCCCCAGGTCGATGTAAAGGTAGCATGGAGCTGACTTGCTTGACGTGGAGATCTTTCAATATCTGCACAGAGTTTGATCCAAGCTTTTATGGATTCAATTTGGAGGTCTTGGTAGATAAGGGAGAGGAGAGGTGAGATCGAGCACATTTTTCATTTTCCTGTGAACGTTCTGTTACATCTAGCTTTCCATATGTGCTAGAGGGTAGAACTTCCGAACGTATCATAGATTGGACAAGTCAGGGCTTTTTGCTTGGGTTGTTTGTGTTCACATGAGCCGATTTTTGCAAGAGTTTTATAAAATCTCTTACACGATGGTTTATGACACTAGACATAGACATAATTAGCCTGAATTTATTTTCACCAGAGAATATTTTAGGAATTTTGTGGATATTTTAGGAATATGCATAATGTTCTATCGTGATGCCTTGAGCAAGCTCTATGCTGGCTTTCTCTCTAGCTAGCATCTTTATGATTGAATTGCATATGTCAAATTTAACACAAATTTCGCAAATCTTTCCCATAAGCGTAAACTAGGGTAGCCTGTGCCATTGGCCCAAGTGTCCAGTGTCATCTAATTAAGCCCAAGTCCAAGTGTGTCTCCTATGTCGAGGCCCAAGTGCAACCTCTACGGTAGCCTGTGCCTTTGGCCCATGTGTGAAGAATTGAAATGTGTGATTTCCTATGCAGGGATGCCTCGGCGTGAGCGCAGCCGCGCTCACGCCACGTCACCTTGAATGAACGCCACGTCACCGGGCTCACTCCACGTCATCGAGCTTAAAAGCCACATCAACGCGTGCCAATTAAGAAGCAGAGTGTATTTCCGCGGAAGAGCACCCTCAACCGCGGAAACAAGTTCGACGAAATAATAAAAGGACCTGCACAGACACCTGCTGTGGTATTGGTACCACTGGCATCTCCTACACCCCCTGCAAAGAAGACTGAAAAATTAGAGTCCTGGCATGTAAATAAGTAGCCATCAGCTGCTCCTCAGGAACAAAGACTATCTTGTCAATATTTGAACTCAGGTCATCTACTTGAGTCTGCAGGCCTTCCACATCCTCCTATAGCTCCGCTATCCTACTATAGACATTGTCTATAGTAGTTGTGGCAATGTTCTGCACCTGCAATCGGAGCTCATTCATCTCGCCCTGGGTGAGCTTCCTTGGTGCTTTGCCTTCTACCGGCCCTTGTGCTAACCAGACCTGCATAAGGTGGTTATCCACCAAGTCCTGTGTGGCACCCCTAAGAATCTGCTCCTCCATGAGTCTGTACACATCTAACTATTTCTTTAAAGCCTCCATGCGCTTCGCATGAGGTTCAACCAGACCCGCATAGGCAGCAGCCAGATTATTGGCTTCCTTCCAAGCCTTGTTAGCCACAGAGAGTTCATTTCTATTGACCATGACTGTTTGTTGCAACTCCAGGATGTACCTCTCCTGGTCAGCCTCAACCTGTTTGTACTATTGGAAAGTATTCTCATTGCGACAGATTGTAGCTTGCAAATCAACAACAAGTTTTCCTTGCTCTATTATCTCAGCTTCTGCCATCATACATCTCTCCCCTTGTCTGTTAACTTCTAATGCAGTTTGCTCTAGAGCAGTTGTGAGTGTAGCACATTGTATGGTCATCCTCTGATGTATTGCCTCCAACTCTGTATGTAGTATGTGCACTTCTTGCAACTTGCCCTCATGCTTCACCTATAATTGGTATAACTGTTGTTTATGTGCTTCATGCAACTGGTCCTGCTCGAGACCTGCTTCAATCAAAATGTCCCTTAGCCAACTGCAAGGCAGCTTTTGTGTCCTCCAACTCTTGCTGTAACTTGAGATTGATCTCCGCATCTACTTTGTTAGCACACTCAGTGGCAATTTGAGTCTCAAACTCCCTGAGTTCTTCTCTCAAAGTTGCCAATTGGGTAGATGGAACATGGGATTTCACATAAGTGCCCAACAAATTAAGTGTCATGCTTATGGAACTCATAAGCATGGCCTGCTGGGGGTCATCATGGTGAACTTGGTGTTGTTCCCCCTGATCTTCCACAATGTGATGCTTCACCAACCATTCAGGCCATTGCCCCACCAGATCCTCTTCCTGAACCACCTCATCCTCCACAGATGCTGCAGTGTCCTTATATTCTACCCCTGGTACCTCCGTCACAAGTGTGGGTATTACATGCACAGCAAGGATTTCCCTGGACAAACTCTGCACCTCTGGAACCACTGATTCCCTTACCAAGCCAGAGTTTTCATAGAGAAGGTCACCCTTCTCAATTTCTGCCACAACCTGCTCTGTAGTGGGAATGTCCAATCTTTCTCCGTCTAGAGCAATTGGGGGTGGTGTCACAGCATGTTCTAACTGTGGAACCTCTGAGACAACTGAGTCAACTGGCTGTGATGGCTGTGGTACCGAAGTGACTTCTTCTTCCCTCTCCGAAGGCCTTGCTTCCAATAATAACAGCCCTCTGTGCTGTTGTGCCCCATCCTACACAAGAGCTTGGGAAACATCATCTTGCGATTTCCGTGAAGCTAGTGGATCCGCCACTACAGTCATACCCCGCTTCTGTCTCTTAGACTGGTGTTGCCTTGCCAGTCCACCCTCACTATGTGAAGAGCTCTGCTCTTCAATTGCAGTGGTTACTCCTCAAACACTCCCATCTCCTTACGTTCCCGAGTATCAAGTATGCAAGAGTCAAGAATGATTTGGGCAATGACTGGACCAGACACAATGATCGGAGACTTAGTAGCAGTGCCCTGTAACCTCTTCATCTCTTCCACCATACCATTGTACATTAACTCTGCCCAAGCTACATCCTCTCCCCTCAAAGCTTTTAGGATCTCCTCTGTGAATGACCTGCTCAAATATTGTTGGTTTTGTTTCATGGCAAACAGTACGTTCAATATTTGGCCAACTTCTCTGAGCCCTGGGTACTCGGCTTTGGTACAAGCGTAACCTTGAGTCTTAAAGAAACTCCCCTCTTGGAACAAATTCCCTATCTGCAATCCTGCCCTGTGCTCATCCACATCCACATGACCCGATGGCAAATCTAACAATTGCTGCAAGTACTGGGGAGTAATTTCTATATCTTCTTCCCTCACCTGGGTAACTCCCGTCCAAGGCTCAAAGTTCTGAAGAAATTGAATCATATACTGCCGATGATGCAAGGACCAGTCCTTGCGTAGCAGCCCCTCCAATCGCAACTCCCTTAGCAGCTGCACTGCCTGCGGTGTAGCAATTGTTTGCTTCGGCAGAATCGTGGTGCTCTTCACCCTGATATCCTCCATTCCCCTCACTCTCTTCATTCTAGACAAACAAAAAGGCCTTGTTTGAAACAGCTGAAGGAAAGCTTGCAGGGCACAGAGCATAAAGGTATGGTTGGCACAGAATGGAACAGGTAAGTGCGTGTAAGCCTGTGGGGCTTGCAAGTATCGAGTGAGAGAAAATGTACTTTCAATTCGTCCGTCCTTACGCCACTGCGTGAGAAGTAAAGCAAGCGTGTAATCCGTTACATCCGCCATAGCTACAAAGCTAGTGCTTTGATCGCCCCTCCCGTCGAGACATTGGCTATTCGGAGCCACCCCGACTCTTCCGCTCATAACACTTCCAATTTCTTGTTCTTGTTTCTTGGAGGGAACCACCTGCATGAAATTCTCACTCCTGATTGGCTGTTGCCTGCTTAGGTAACTTCTTAATTTCACCCCCCCTCCGTGGACATTCCCACCTGGAATGTCCAGTAGGACAACACATGTGGCATAAGTCCCTCTTTTCTGTACTCGGAAAGGGTTCTGTTACCCCTGCCCTGAATGCATTAATGGGCCCACAAATAGTTTTAATTGATGTACCGGGTAGGTACTTTGACAACCCGATTTGTCATCTTGCATGATGAGACCCACTCTTGCAATCTATGCACTGTGGCGTGCTTTGCCTTAGTGGCCACGTGCCCGTTTTTAGACATGCCCCCGACTTCCCCTCTCCGCGTGGCATATTCTCCGAGTTTGACTTCCAAACTTCTTCTTCATTTGACGGCCACTTTTCTGACGTTCTCGCGTCTACCTGTCACTGACCCAATGGACTGTGTAACCCGCATGGGCTGTGTTGGGCTGTGACAGACCGTGTCTAACTGTGGTGAACTGTGATAGGCTGTGTGACACTGTGATGGGCTGTGATAAGTTGTGTCACGCTGTGATGGGTTGTGATAGGCTGTGTGATGGGCTGTGATAGCTATGCAAACACATGTACTTCCCGCCCTGGTCATACATACTCGGCTTGGCGACAAGTGCTCCATACTCCGTTGGTATCACTGGCGCAGCCCGTGACTGTTTTTGTGTTTCAACATGCAAATCGTGCTGCAATGGTTTGTCATGGATACCACTGTATCCCTTCAACTTATTGGCATTGACTCTCCCCAGCATTTCTTTGTTAATGGTTTGTAACATGGCGGTGTTATTATCATACATCTTCTATATGACATAAGGTCCTTTCCATGGTGATTTAATCTTAGAAGCTTTAATCTTCCCCTTCTTCCCATTTGCTGCTCTTGAAATGTCGTGTGCTCTGGAGGGCAGTCGAGATACCATCCACAGTCCCTGAAGTGGGCAGGACTCCAGTCCCTCAAGATACCAGCTGTGTACATGGTGGGATCGTTGGCAGGTGTCGAGCGGCTTTTACTCACCCATCCCTTCATTATCCGAGGTGGAAACTCCAAGATAGAAGAGTTGGATATCTCTAAGCACTCAGCCCGTTCAGAACAATCAGTCATGACCTGCAGCTAGTGAATCATGGTTGTGCTTCCTATTTGTATTCCTTCCTGCCTTCATGTTATCAATTTACCTTACCGTGCATACTGAAGCATCAGATAGCTTCAGTGTCTACTAAGTTCCAATTAATCATGCATTCATACCACAGCTTCTCTCGTGTCTCTCTACACAGTATGTTTGTATCGATTCAGTATCGGATTAAGAATAAGTTGTACTCTTCCTATGCACAATCATGAACCCTATAGTCAATAGTTCTATGGTCTCATTAATGAAGTGACTTCCCTGGTCACTGATAAATTCCAGGGGACAGCCAAATCGTGTAAGTATGTTCTCATACATGAACCTTGCTATGGACTTAGCTGTATTGTCCCTCAGAGCTTTAGCTTCCACCCACTTTGTAGTATAATCAGTGGCTGTGATTATATACTTGTTCTGTGTATTCTTGGCTGGTGGGTTAATTGGTCCAACAAAGTCTAGTCCCCATTTCTGAAATGGTTCAATAGGCATCGTAGGATGCAAAGCCATCTTCCCAGATCTCTGCAATGGTCCTAGCTTCTGACACTCATCACAACTCTTACAATACTTGTGTACATCCTTGAACAAAGTAGGCCACCGGTAACCTGCAAGTAATATCTTTCTACTGGTAGTCTCTTCTCCAAAATGACCTCCAGCCACTCCTTTATGAACTTCCTCCAAAACTTTATTTACTTCATGGTGGTACAAACATCGTTTAAATACTCCATCAGGTCCTAGCTTATACATTCTGCCCCCTACCATAGTATAAGGTAAAGCCTTGATAGCGATTCTCTTCCTCTGCTCCTTTCGAGGTTAGCTATTTCATGAGCATGAGCGGCATGAGCGGCATGAGCGGAGTAGTAAGACAATCGGTTTTCATGAGCAGAAGTACAAATTTCGAAAATAAAATAAAATAATAATAATAATTTAATGCAATGTGTCAGGAAAAACAAATATATTATTCGGCCCCTTGAAGGGAAAATTGTAGTTTTGACAGTTGTGCTCATGATATTTCGTCTTCCGCTCATGCCAATTCCCAGCGACATGTGCAAATATGGCGCCGAATTTCGCGGTAATAGGGTCCGTAACCTGAAAAAACGGCGACGTATTTCGGTAATAGGTCTCTCTGGCGAAAAATGGTGCCGAATTCCGCGGCTATAGGTCCCCTCATGACAGGTAATTCGGCGCCATTTTTCCAGTGCATGTTCGCACTTAGCCAGTTTTCGGCGCAAAATAGGGAAATTCGGCACCATTTTTCCAGACACTGTACCAGTGCATGTTGGGACTTAGCCAGTTTTCGGCCCAAAAAAGAGAAATTCGGCGCCATTTTTCCAGACACGGTACCAGTGCATGTTGGGACTTAGCCAGTTTTCGGCCCAAAAAAGAGAAATTCGACGCCATTTTCCCAGACACAGGTACCAGTGCATGTTGGGACTTAGCCAGTTTTCGGCCCCAAAAAGAGAAATTCGGCGCCATTTTTCCAGACATGGCCCCACAACTGCTTTTGTTGGATCTTAGTTTGAATGGAATATTGCCTCATTCCAGGAGTTTTGGGGTGCATTTCATTACACTGCAAAAAAAAGTCTGATACAGCAAAATGCAATTGAAAATATCCATATGGAGGATTCCCTTTGCCCCATCAATGATTTCTGGAATCCCTAAGGAGGAGTTTGTGCAGCTCGTTCACGCTCAACGCCGGTGCATGAATAAAGTCATCAATAGTCACGTTCATCCTCAACCTCTTCAGGTAAATGTAATACAGATGCTTGCACGGATAATACTTCGAACCCTTCTTTGCTTCCATCAACGAGAAGTCCGTACAATTGCAAGTCGGCTCCACTCCAATCGTAATTGTGTATACATCGTCGCGTACAGCCGAGCCGGCCGTTGCCATCCGATACACACGCCCAAGGCCGGGTGGGGGTACGTCCACGGGGCTCTGAATAGTGCAAGCCATCCCAAGAGCATTGGCAATCCGAGTCTCATTCAACTTGTTGGGAGGGTGTCGTCTCTTCACTCTTCCAAATCGCATTGTGGGATGTGCAGAATTGTCCAATCCGCCTCTACTGGACCGAGCAGTCTGCAATGGCTGGGTCTGAGGAACCGGAAATGGGGGGAATGCTTGCGCGTGAGCCTGTGAGCCTGTGAGCCTGGCTAGGCTCACGCCACGTCAGCAAGCATCCACGTGTTCAGGCCCTAATTCCGTGCTTCCCCCCCCCTATTACCGCGGATCAGCTGTCGCCTATGTCCTAATTTTTTATCCCTCTTCATGGCCCCCACATGAATATTCTTTGTGGCCGAGAACAATGGCAGGTTTGCTGATGAATTATGATTGAGGTCATGACTTTGGAATGAGGAGATCGCCCACTAGAGAACTGAATATTGAAAGCAAACATTTTTTTTGGGCAAAGCAGTACATTCATTCCAACACACAAACATTTTTCAATTCCGCAATCCGAAGACCTATCCTAGGCAATCCCTAACTGTACTTACGGGAACGCGCAAAGAACTTGAAAAACAGTTTGGAGATGGAAGCAAAACCAAAACACAATTTATTGAGCCTCGGTACTTGAACCTAAAGAAATATTGGAGGTTTCAGAGGAACCACTTACAGAGTTTACAGCAATATCATCTATGAATACAACAGCACATCCATGACGTTTTTTTTTTCCACGACCTTCATGAAGATGCGAATACAGTGTTTGTTCGGATAACACCCGTGCGCAAGCTTCCGCGTAAACCGGCAAGCGGTTGGATCTAGGGGGGCTCGGGGACATGTAGTATCCTTGGAAACCGAAAGGTGTCTGCTGATTCGATGACTGGTGCTGAACTCTGCAAAGCAAGAAGAGGAATGGTGGTAGATGTTAACATCCAGATATAGACAACGAAAGCCACTATTTCTTGAATGGGAACGACACAAGGAAATGCAACATATTTTGCACGACTACACAAGAACTTACTGTCGCGCACCTCACTTCGGTAAGCTCCCCTTCAAGTCATAGTTACTCGTTTTGATGCGCGCGCCTGACTCCCAACTTGGCCCCGGGCCAACTTGGAGCTTCGGCTGCTCACCGGGACATAACGGTCCCCCTTCGCTTCTCCCTAAACCCTCCACCTATTTGGGCCTGGTGGAATTCCCTTTGGTAGATGGCAGTCCGGAATAGCTCCCCACTTTTTGGTCGCTTTCCGGCTCGCTCGCTTACTCACTAGTTTTGGTCACCAACGGGCTTGCACCGTTCTCAGGGTAACTACTCCCCCTTATATATACTTCTGTAGCTGTCCGCGGGGGTTTCACAACCAGCCATGCCATTTTATGGCGAACCACCACGAAAACCCTCGACTCCCGGTGATGAGTCGCGGTGAGTCTTGGCCCACTCACCACGGCCCCTATGGACCGTGATGAGTCCCAAGACTCCCCACGACTCCCACCACGAGGTATCCGCCCCCATGGTGAGTCCTATGCCACCCCCACTAAGTCCCGCTAAGCTACCGCCACCCCTTGTGGAGCCACCCCCACCGCAACCCGGTGTGCGGGGCTCCACCTAGTGAGCGCCTCTGCCTCCTTGAGTGTCTTGGGCACTCAAGGGTGCTTCAGCCCCCCATACCTATCGCTGCCGCTGCCCCCACCACAGGGGCAGCCCCTCATGTGTCCCAACCCCCTGCCCTCAAGGCAAAGGGCCGCGACACACACCCCTACCAACAGGGAGTCGATGTCCTCATCGACTTGTCCATTTTGTAGAAACGAACATCCAAGTTGTGGCGTCCCACATCAAGGAGTTTGTTTCCGCACCATGGCGTCCCATGGCAAAGAACCAAACCCCACACTTGACTCTACTCTCCACTAGCTAGTTCGGCCGACTTCCTCCAAGTCCCGGCCAAGGGTGGAGCCTCTCCAGCTCCTCCCAGTGCACTCTTCTTGGCCTACTTCAAGGCCAAGGAACGATCCTCCCCGAGGATCGAATCGCCTTACTGCAACAACATTGCTTGCGATCGCTCATGATGCCGCTTTTGGCATCGCCTTGAGCAAGGGTTCACCTGGAACCCTCTTTGACTAGGAAGATAACCTTGAACCAACCGTGCGCCCCAATCACTACAATTGGGTCCACCTTGGAATGTTGGCCTGAGGTACGGGAACACGCCGAAGCCGCACTACGACTTCGTCCCGAGGCTACACGATTATAGTACGTGAACGGAAGCACGTAGCTTCCGCGTTAGCCCGCACTACAAGGCAACCCCCTTGGTAGCGCAGTTATAGTATGCGCACGCGCCAGGTGCGCACTAGCACGTGAACTCCCAAAGAAGGCGCAAGTTTCCTTGTCCCTTGGATGGGGGTCACCCGATTTCGGCACTACGCAAACACACGATTAACCCAATTTACCTCTCCCACTTTTATGAGCTAGCATGCATTCTACACACTAGCCAACCATACCATGCATCACCATTCCAAACAAAATAGGACGCACAACATTTGGAAGCCATTTCATTTATAGCACGTTTTGTACAATACAAGTTTTTGCAATCGGATTCCTAAGCTAGCTAAGCCGGGCTAAGCATGCATTTCCTCCCCCACGCTCCAAGGTTGATGTCCCCATCAACGCTTCTTCCGCTTTTGAGGTTGCCCTTCGAAAGCTGCAACCGCCTCGGATGCGTTTCCCATTTCTGAGGCACGCACCCAAGATGCCTCCACATGATGATAGCCCTTCCATTTGACGAGATACTCCGTTTCTCGGTTCTTGAACCTCCTCGACTTAAGTATTGCCTCCACCTCGTACTCAGGTTCATTTTCATGATCCAACAGCATAGGTGGCGGACGCAACACTTGATGCCGATTCGGACGCGCTTCATCTTTGAAGTAAGGCTTCAAAAGGGAGACATGGAATACTGGGTGCACCTTGCTGTTTGCCGGCAGCTCCAATTCATACACCGAATGCGAAAGGGTCCCGCATACGGAGGTACGAACTTCGGACTCACTTCCGGAGGTAGTCGGAAATTCTTGATGTTCAACCAGACCTCCGTGCCTGCCTCAAACTTTACTTCCCTCCGCTTCCGATTCGCCTGCCTTTCATACCGTTTCCTAGTTTTGGCAATGTTGTACTTTGCGAGCTTCAACAAATGCTCGCGTTCTTCCAGTACTGCCGCTACTGCCGGTTCCTCAACGTCCTGGGCTGCCCAACTTGTCGGCACCAGAGGTGCTTTTCCATAGTCATCTTCAGCCTCGTCCCCATCTTCTTCCAAAGTGCCCTCCAAAATTTACTCGTAAACTTTGGATCGCGGTCCGAGACAATATCCTTCGGGACTCCATGATGCTTTAAGACGTGGGCGAAGTAAAGTCATCCTGTCTCCTGCGCCGTTGCCGTCTCCTTGGTGGGGATGAAATGGCCCATTTTACTGAACCTATCCACCACCACCATGATTGCATCGAATCCTTTTGACAGCGGCATAGCAGTCATGAAATCCATCGAGACGCTTTCCCAAGTCCCCTCTGGAATCGGCAAGGGTTGTAACAGCCCCGCTTGCTTTTTGTACTCGCTCCGGTTTTGTTGGCATGTGGTGCATGTCTTGACATACTCCTCTGCCTCCTCCCTCAGTTTGGGCCAGAAATACTCTTTCTTCAAGAGTGCCGCAGTGCGCTTGGCTCCGCCGTGGCCCGCAAGCGGGCTATCATGGCATTCTCTCAAGAGGCTATCTCTGATCCCTCCCTTTGGCACGTAGGGGCGCTTTTGCTTATACCAAAGCAGTCCATTTTGCAAGTGGAACTGCGATTTAACCCCCATCCTCAAGTCCTGCGTCACGGACTTCGCCAGCTCATCCTTCCGGCAAGCCTTTCGGATCTTCCTTTGGAGCGCCGTCTCGCCCTTGTACACCAAAAAGAGCTGTTGCTTTCTACTTAAAGCATCGGCCACCACGTTGTCTCGTCCCGGTTTGTACTGGATATCCACGTCGAACACTGCCAAAGTATCTTGCCACCTAAGTTGTTTTGGGGACAACTTGGGCTGTGTGGCAAAATACTTCACCGTGACATTGTCCGTGAACACCTTCACTGGGTTGGAACCAACATAGTGGCGCCAAAGCTCAAGACAATGCACCACCGCCTTCATCTCTTTCTCGTGCGTCGGCCACCGTCGCTCCACTTCATTCAGTTTCTTACTTTCATAAGCCACTGGACGTCCCTCTTGCATCAGTACACCCCCGATCGCGAAGTCCAACGCATCTGTATGTATCTCGAACGGACGATCGAACTCCGGGATTTTCAAGACTGGAGCTTCCGCCATCCGCTGCTTCAATTCAGCAAAAGCTTGGCCGCAAAAGGTGTTCCATGCCCAGACTTTAGATTTACACAGAAGGTCTGACAGCGGCCCCGCAATCTTGGCGAAATTTCTCACATACTTCCGGTAATAGGAGGCGAGTCCTAGGAAGGATCGCACTCCCGGGACCGAAGTCGGAGGCTCCCAGTCCAAGATCGCCCTCACCTTTCTGTCATCCATTTTGATCCCATCCTTCTTGTCTGCAAATAGCACCGGGGCTCCGTAGGGTGACTTACTCGGCCGAATGTACCCCTTTGACATTAGATCCTTGAGCTGAGTCTTCAGCTCGACCAACTCTCTGTGGCTCAACTGGTAGGGCGCCTTGGTAGGCGGTTCCGATCCCGGTATCACCTCAATCTTGTGGTCAACTCCTCTTCGCGGTGGCAAACCGCTTGGCAAATCCTCCGGCATCACATCATGGTATTTCTCCAAAATCCCCTTGATCCAATCTGGGCTCGGCTCTCCATCGCCTTCTCCCTTCACTTCTCTAATGTAGAGCAAAAACTGGGGCTCGTGTGGCTCCTCCACGGCCCACTCCCTTGCTGACAGAAGGTTTATTCGCCCTCCCATGGGTTTGGGCGTTTCCGAAACTCGTAAGACCTCGCCACCATTCGAACATGGCAGCATGACTACCCTCTTGCGGCCATCTATGACCGCTCCGAATTTGCTCAAAAAGGTCATCCCCAAAATGAGATCCACTCCATCGATCTCGCAGACGGTGAAGTTCTCACGTCCCTCCCAACTCCCCAGTTGAAGAGGAACATCGCACGCCAACCTCGTCGCCAATTGCGGTTCTCTTTTGGCAGAACGCACCTCAATAGAGGCCCCTACGTCAGTTGTTGGGAGTCCCAGCTTTTGTGCCGTTGCCGGTGTCATGAAGGAGTGCGACGCTCCTGTGTCCACCAACAATGACACGTTAGTTCCGGATATTATCCCATCCACGAACAATAAGTGACTCCCTTTACGCAATGTGCCAGTTTTCTGATACAACTCACAAGAATATTTGCCTACCTTGCAAGTCCTGGCGACCACCGCTTCCACCAAGCGACTAATGGTATCTTCTGACAGCTCTATGGTCGCCCGAGTCATGTTCAATTGTCGGGGTTTCGTGCACTTCTTGGCCATGTGCCCGGGCTCCCCACAATTGAAACACACTCCATCAAAGGTCGCCTTCTGTCCGCCATAAGCCGCTCCACCCGTTTTTCCTTTCGAAGCACCGGGTGCCGCCTTGACGTGTGAAGGCCCTCCCTTCGATTTCCCCGTGCCATTGTCGCCGCGTGGCCTATCCCACTTCTTTTCCGGTCGGAAGGAGTCACCTTCCCGCCGGGTCTTCTTGTGGTTCAGCTCCGTACGGCCTTGTCTCTCAACCCTAGGGACATCCGAGAAACATTTAGCCCTCTCAATTGCCTCGTCCAAAGTCTTGGGTGGCTTCTCCTCCAACTTTCGCCTGGCCCATGGGGCCAGTCCCGCCACAAAGTTGAAGACCATTTCTGGTTCTGCCATGTCTGCGACTTCGAGCAACAGCACATTGAAAGCCTGGACATACCCCCGAATGTCATCTGTTTGCTTCAAATTCCTCATCTTGTCCCGGGCAAGCCAGGACGCGTTGAGGGGCACAAACTGTCTCTTCATCAATTCCTTGAACCCACTCCAGTTCAAGGTTTCCGGGCTTGGACCTCGGTCGTGAAGGCGTTTCTTCCACCATTGTTGAGCATAGCCCCTCAAATAGGTGGGAGCCACTTCCACCCGATCCTCGTCACTCAACTTGGCCGCCCGGAAGTACTGCTCTAGCTCCAGGAGCCAGGTGTTGAGTGCCTTCCGATTTCGGATGCCCTCGAAGGTGCCGGGTTCCTTAGGCTTCACCTTAAACTTTGCCTTAGTGGAAGTGGCATTAGCCGCCCTCAACACGTCTTTCAGCGTCCCGCCAAATTGCGCCAACAACCCTTCCCAAAAGGCTGCCGGCATGGGAGGCATCTGTTGGTTGGTTGGAGCTCTCACGGATTCCTCGGGCTTCGACTCCTCGGATTCCTCCCGCTCTTGAGCGGCCTCGTTTTCGGAAATGTGCATCGCTCCCTAAAACGGCCGCCTCGGTGACACGTCGCCCCCATCGGGCTCACCAGGATCATCATCTTTTGGGCCGTTCCGCTTTCGCTTCGATTTGCCCGACCCCATGATGAGGCCAATCCCAAGGACGATCGCGTACTGAACTCTAAGCTCTGATACCAAGTGTCGCGCACCTCACTTCGGTAAGCTCCCCTTCAAGTCATAGTTACTCGTTTTGATGCGCGCGCCTGACTCCCAACCTGGCCCCGGGCCAACTTGGAGCTTCGGCTGCTCACCAGGACATAACGGTCCCCCTTCGCTTCTCCCTAAACCCTCCACCTATTTGGGCCTGGTGGAATTCCCTTTGGTAGATGGCAGTCCGGAATAGCTCCCCACTCTTTGGTCGCTTTCCGGCTCGCTCGCTTACTCACTAGTTTTGGTCACCAACGGGCTTGCACCATTCTCAGGGTAACTACTCCCCCTTATATATACTTCTGTAGCTGTCCGCGGGGGTTTCACAACCAGCCATGCCATTTTATGGCGAACCACCACGAAAACCCTCGACTCCCGGTGATGAGTCGCGGTGAGTCTTGGCCCACTCACCACGGCCCCTATGGACCGTGATGAGTCCCAAGACTCCCCACGACTCCCACCACGAGGTATCCGCCCCCATGGTGAGTCCTATGCCACCCCCACTAAGTCCCGCTAAGCTACCGCCACCCCTTGTGGAGCCACCCCCACCGCAACCCGGTGTGCGGGGCTCCACCTAGTGAGCGCCTCTGCCTCCTTGAGTGTCTTGGGCACTCAAGGGTGCTTCAGCCCCCCATACCTATCGCTGCCGCTGCCCCCACCACAGGGGCAGCCCCTCATGTGTCCCGACCCCCTGCCCTCAAGGCAAAGGGCCGCGACACTTACTCACACTCAAAATCGGAGTCCACGTCCAGATCCTCGTCAGGCGCTTCGGGCTCCTCCAGAAGTCCCTCTGTGGATGGGGCAGAAGTAGTGCCCGACTCAAGCTGACGAAGCTCGCTTGAGAAGAGCTCCGTATCAGCTTCCATGCCGAAGAAGTGCCTTCCGGCGCTCTTGCAAGCATGAAAACATGCTCCTGCAAATCCAAGAAGAACGAGAAATAAAAACAGGGTTTCCCTAAGGTCACTGCCCATATGTCAAACACAATGTGAAGGGCCCCACCTGTGCCCATAGACAAGTCAACCACTCGTCCACCATGACGGCTGCATGTCTCCACCAAAGTCTGCATGAAAACTGGAGATTTCTCCCGTGCACCTCTCCAAGGGACACCAATCGACCTTTTCATAGTCCGACCCGGGTCGACGTAATTGAAGATAACATCATCCTCCACAGGCTCGCAGGTGGGGTCAATGTGAGCTGCAAGGTCCCTCAACTGAAACTCAGCAACACCAGCAGGAAGAGTGTCCTTCCGCCTCACCAGGCACAAAGCTTCGAACACCCATGTCTGTCAATAATCACGAAGAGAGCATGAGACAGAAGACATAACCCACCATTTTGATTTACCGAAAAACCACGAAACATCAATTGAAAGGAACCAACTCACTTTCTGCCCCGGGAACTCGCCCTTCGTAAGAGGCAGAGTATTGATGCATGTCCAAGTTTTGATGACACGAAACCCGGAAGCTTTCATGTAGCTGAAAAGAGTTCTTCGAGCCGACATGTCCTTTGACTGCATGAGAAGAAGAGCCCCCGAGTCCGAAAGGAACTTGTTGCTGAACGAGAAAGCCCACTGCCAGTAACGAGAATCCGATTTGTTCCAAGTCGGGGTCGAATTGGAAGGAAACACATCAGGGACAGGAAAACCGTCAGGAATGTCCAGCACCACAAGGTCAGTCGCGTATGCCTGCTGAACTCCATTCACCCATTCCGGACTTTTTGTGACCTACAGCCAAAAACATGAGACAGTGTAAGAAGCCCAATCCAAATCTAACAGGAGATCAATCCCCTGGACAAGCCACAACAAGCTGCCAAAACACAATTATTCATACAACAGTTTAGACATAAGTTCACCTGAGTGAGGAACGAAACAAGCATGTCCCATGATTTCGAGGGCACCCCTTTGAATGTGGACTTCCTGGACTGCATCATTGCAAGAAAACTTTCATTTTGCACCTTACGATTGACTGGCCCAAAACCCTGGAGGGATGTTCTCTCGCCTCGAAAACTTGCTCCCTCGACTTTGATGTTCTCCTATCCCTCCTTGCGGGAGAAGGCTGTCTTTCAAGAACCTCTGACGGTCCCTGTCCTTGCGGAGCTGCACTTTTCCCCTTCCCCTTCGGATCCCCGACAATCTTCCCCTTTCGTTTTGGAGTAGCAGTTTTCTCGGGCTCTTTTGCATCCAAAGCCGAAATGATTCTGTCCTGGATGTCTTTGTCAGCCAATGGGGCAATCGCTGCGGCATTGTCGTTCAGGTTTCTCAAAACAACTTCATCGAATGGAGTGTCCTGTTTTGGCAGGTCGAGGTACCACCAACAGTCTCGGAAGTGCGCCCTGCTCTAGTCTTTGGCAATACCAGCCGTGTACATTGTCTTGTCATTGGAGGGGTCAGCCCATGAATAGATGAAGTCTGGGTCATCGCTAAGGTACTTTCCCGGTATGAGGATATGATACATATACCTGAATCACACACAAAAAACCCAGACAGTCATTCGATCAGAAAACGAAAAAGAACACACATCCGGAAAAAGATATTGAAATGCAGGAAGGCAACACTGAGAAATCTACTTTTGAAATCCCGAATCAACCTTTGCGTTGACACAATGTTCATTCGAGCAGAAATGGGGAACACCAAATGATAATGTTGTATTGATAGAGACAACGACTGAGAAGCGCAATTCAACATTGCTTCAACGCAAGGTTGTTTCAGAGAGGAAATGGAAAACACTGCCTGAAAACTACCATCTGACTATGTACTGGTGCGGATATTCAACATTGCGTTGGCGCAATGTTGAAATCCTCTGTTGAAACACATGTCAATGCTATCTGATAATGATAAGTTTCCTACAATTGTATGGAAATCGGGGGATGGCTGCGGGAAATTTCCAGAAATCCATACCGCCAAACAACCTTGCGTCAACGCAAGTCTGTTTGTTGGTACAGTGAAAGCTGTAAATAGCATTTCAAACCGACTCCAAACAGTCTTATGTTCATCTTGGCAGCATTGGAACTGGATTTGAACTGCCCAAAACCACAGGAAAAGCTACATAGCCTGCCACTTCATCAACCTTGCGTTGACGCAAGGCTGATTTTCCTGTCAGTTTATCCCCTTTCACATTCAGAAAAACGGCATTATGGGATACCCAGGTATAGGTAAGTGAAACCAGGACAATGGGAAACAACCTTGCGTTAACGCAATGTTGCTCGACTGCACATGCAGAGCCCTCAGAGATCTCGCAAAGCACTGCAAATTCGCAATTCTTTATGGAAAGAACGACACAAGATTGCAGAAACATGCCCTTCAAGCACCAATTTTGATTCAAGGAGGTCACACCTGTACAACACTCGCTTCATTGCTGGCTCGCTGTTGTACTGGTTTTTGAATTCGTAAGACCTGGAGATTCCTTTCTCTTTCTCAAACTCCCTGAAGAAGCAGTTGTTCTAGACAGCGAGCTTCCATCTCCTAATATAGGCCTCCAGTGTAATCCGGGGGCAAGCCATCTGGATTTTGTAGTCTGCCATCGACTCAGCAAGTGCAACCACTACACGTTTTTCTAACTGCAACAAGAAAGCTCGTAAGAATTTGGGAGAGGTTACGGAGCAACACAAATGTCTGAAAATGGTTTGGTGGAAACCTTACCTGGCTCCAGAATGTGGCTTTGAGTAGCCACTGGTCGAATGTGTGGTCGCTAACAACTCTTATTGCTTGTGTCTTCGGGTCCCTCTCTGGAGTTGGGAACATGTTCGTGTCTCTCACAAGAGGATCCGAATTCCATATCTCCAACCACCTGATTTTGGTTGCATTGTCCACCATTGAAATGGAAAGGCGATGTAGTTTCTCTTGAGTCATTTCTGGCTTGGAGCCATACTTGTCATAGTGTGCTTTCACCTGCTCCAGAAATTCCGTGCCAAGACCTGGGTTTGCTATCCGGATCTGTTTGTCGAATGCACTCATGAGGTTCTTCCTTTGATTATTCATCTCGAACTTCATCATGTCCTCAAGCCCAGTTGCAGACCGCTGCTCTTCTGTGTGGGAATCATAGTACTCTGCTTTCGCCTTCAATCCAGTTTCTGCTATTTCTTGCTGCATACATTACAGGTAAAAAGAATCAAACACTGGAATTTCTTCACAAAATTTGCAGTAACAACAGGCAAACAGGTGTCAAAAAGCTTACAGTGTACATGTAGTCAAGAAAAGCCTCCCTTGTCAAGCTGTACCATGTGCTTGTCTTCTTCTCAGCACACCTCTTCATCTGCTGAGGACTGAGCACGTTCGTGAATGACTCCAGTGGCATCAGCCCTACCTTCTAGATGCGGAATAGAGTGTGGCACAGATTGGTCGTCACATGAGATGTTTCATTGGACCTGGAAAAACCTTCAACTCATAAGATGATTTCAAATTGTCGAAACAAGGAACAGACACAAAGTTGGAAACTTACTTGTTTATGTCGTGCATGGCTGTCAAGAGCTGCGTGACACGTCCTTTGTGATCGAGAACCATGGAAACACACTCCAGTGCCATTCGATGTCGTCCGAGTGCAAGCTTGAAATGTAATCCATCCAGGCAAGCAGTCTGTGGTTCCCATCCCAGACAAAAAACATCTTTCCCATGAATGCTTTTGTGGAGGCCTTTTTGGACAGCTTAAACTCGAACTCCCTGTTTACATCCCGCCAGCATGCATCCCAACCTTGCTCAATGTCCTCTGTTACAAGACACTCCTCTCCTTTCGTGTTCATAGTGGATACGTAGAACACTGCTGATCCCTTGACATAGCCGTGAACAAAGTCGTTCTTCAACTTCGTTATATCATTCCTCAATGCCGGTCGAACAGCGGGCATGGAGATCATCCTGCACAGCGGAATGACCAGGTTTCCGCCGGGAACCTCCATCGACAGAATCACCTTCGACGAGTTCACTTTTTGCCCACCCATTATCTCCTCGGCCTTGTCTTCATAGTTTCCCTCCAATGAGTCTTCCTCACCTTCACCTTCTGACGCGGCCAAATCTTCCCCCTCGGATTTCCTTTTTCTTTTCCTCTGCACAAAATGAATTATCTGTGAGTGACAGATTGAGCACCCATGGATCAACCTTGCTTTGACGCAAGGTTGATTGATGGGGATGTAGTTTAGACTGAAAGACATACAGGAAAGACTTTTGAAGCAAAAAATGCTTTGCGTTGACGCAGGGTTCTTTTGGGAGCTTCAACTAATCAACTTTCCCTACCTTACAGTTCAGGGTATGAGAGATCGGACGCTTCCATTGAACAAAAAAATCATCAAAACCAGCCTTGCGTCAACGCAATGTTGATTCCTGTGCGGCATCTGTTCGTTTCACTAGAAGTTCTAACATACACCATGGAGGGTGGCATCAACCTTGCGTTGACGCAAGGTTGATTGCGAGCTCTCGGATCGGTGTTGAACAAACACAAAAGCTACAGGAAAAGGAGATTGTTGTCTCTGCTTCTTCTTCGAACTTGATGATGCGTCGCAAGCATCCATGTCTGTCTAGCTTGATTGTAGTGCAACATCTGCACTGTTTTGATGCCCAATATATACACTTACGAGGTCGACTTCAACCTTGCGTTGACGCAAGGTTGATGTCGACCTCAATGCTTAGCAAGAACCAGACAGAATCAGAGAGAGAGAAAGAGAGTTCATAGCCACCTCCGGTTTCTTCTTTGCACTTGATGATGCTCCTGACGCATTCAATCTTTCCATGTGGTCTGGAGGTAGCATGCTTCCAAGGAGGTCCCGATGGTGCAAAACAAGGGCAGACGGCATCGTTTCCGCGTCTGTTTGTTCTCCCTGCTCTTTGAAGACCTGTTTCTCTACTCGCAGTGCTTTCTCCCGAGCCCAGCTCACTTCCTCGTCCTCCCCCCCTTCTATTGGAGGTTGCTCATCGGTCGCCTCCGGGATCACTTGAAGACCTTCCTCTCCACACTGCGGTTGCAGAATCCTGTTTTGCCCTTCGTCTTCCTCTACGCCGGATGTTTCTTCTCCCATTCTAAGTTCCCGTCTCGCCTTCCTCATCCTCTCCTTAGCGCGTGCCCTTTGCTTGTTTGATGTGAAATAAAGTGTTCTTCGACGCTTGCTTCTCCCTCGGAATGGGGTCACCGTCTCTGCAGAATCCAGGGTTGCAAAGACAATACGGAGAAGAGGGAAAAAAGAGGACTATGGGAGGTTCATTGCAAGGCCTTCAACGCCAAGATGTTCGCTCGCAACGTTCAGTGCGCCACTGACTCATTCCACATGCATGGCGAACACGTGTCCATCTAATCGTTATGAAATATTGGCGGAGATCATTGGATCCTCATCCATCCAAAAATCGTTGGGGTCTAATCACCTCTCATCTGAAAAAGTTCATTATTGGGCAATTTATTCTGGGATGTTCCAGAGGAATGTCAAGTATGTACAGTTGTACAGCGGTGCAGGTGCCGTTAAAATTAAATGGAAATGGGCATCTCTTCTGGCCTCTCTGACATGACAACCAAACGGTGGCTCTGTCAGTCAATCTGTCAACGAATGCACTGGTGGGGCACTTGTGAAAAAATTTGGAGGATTAGGGCTGAGGACTCCAGGGCACTGTGACCATGCGCTTGGTTCGCATGGGGAGACATTTCACAGAAGTGGAAACCCGCGTTAGGAGATCTGCAAGCCGGAGCGATACCTGCAATTCTCTGTGAGGACGCCAAAAACTCCGCTCCCACACAATTTGCATTCACAAGCACCGTCGGACTGTGAACTCTACTTTCTGAAGCAACATCGATATATGGCCTCCCAGGCCATGGGCTCCCTTGACGCGGACTTCTTCAGTGAGGACCACCCTGTGCCATTTTCTTACGAGGTGGAAGATGATGGTTTTGCGCTGGTGCATGAACACGTCCTCGCAACGCAGTTTCGGTTGGAAAATGGAACTCTATTCCTTCAAAGGGAAGTGTACGATGCCAATGGAAAACTGCTCAAGTACGTGTTCCAGAAACCTTCGCATACTGCACTAGCCACACAATGGAGAGTGCCTCCAGGCAGATACAGGGTGCTTTGTGCTCCTCTGAGACAGTCTGCAGGATCTTTCGTAACTCCTGGCATGGCAGCATCAGTGGCCCAGGAGAAAACACCCGTGGTTGTCAAGAAGGAGACGAGTACCGTTAACACTGTAGTTGAGCTTTCGGACTCATCCTCCGATGACACATGTGCAATACCGCCCGTGGATCAGCCATGTCCACATGTAGAAGCAGATGTGGAGGAGATCACCAGTGTCATTCCTAAACTGAAAGCCATGGGTGGGATGGCAGGATTCAAGAGTGAGTTGAGGGGGATAGACTGGAGCACTTTCAATATTCAGAGGGTGGCATTCTTGCCGGAATCTTTTGATGGTAATACTGTTTTCGAGCTGCCTCCTCCTGGTCGCGTGGGGGGCATTTCCAGTCTCCTGGAAGGAATGGACAAAAAGCACGATGGGCACCCTTGGTGCCGCACAAAAACCTCCAATATTCACAACAACGACAACCTCATATTCAGGCGAATAGTCTGTAATGGGCACCTGAAATGCGAGAACATGAAATGCAGACACTTCGCATTGTCAGGTGTGCAAAACCAAAGCGAATGGGATGGTGTCAGTGAGAATCCATTCAAGCCTGGGGTGACACCACCATACAGTAACACTTTTGTGTGCAAGTTCTGTAGGGTACCACCTTGCTGCCTTGCTTTGTGTGGCGCCAGAATGTATTATGTGGTGCATCGATTCAAAACCCTGACTAGAGCCTGTGTCCATTTCGGTTTTCACAACCACCCTGTGTCCAAGGGGGATTATAGGGAGAGCGTTGACACAGTCTCGCGTCTGATAAGGCAAGAGTTGGATACCAATCCAACTGGAACCACATTTGCAATTGCCATGGGGGCGAGCAAGTCCTTTCTGGAAAGCCGTATTCTGTGTGCATCAAATTTGGTTGGAGGAATACTGGAGGGATCGGCTTTGGACACTGTTATGGACCATTTCTCAACTTTGACTTCTCCAAACATTAGGAATCAGGTGAACGCTTTAAGAATGGGCTCTGGGAGCCGAGGTTATATGGACAATATTATGGATTTGAAGAAAATGAGCATGTATGACTACATCCAAGACAGCGTTTTCCCGGGACAAGGAGCCAGGAAAGTGTTCTTGTTTAAAATGTCCACAAAAGGTGAGGGCAGCGGGGTCAGCTTGGTTAAACGTATGCAGAAGGGTGGCGATCTTGGCAACTGCTTCCTTATGTTCGATCATGTCAAGAGGGTTAAAGACTGGACCACAATGGCATGTCATGTTTACGACCCTGTGTACCAGCGGGTCATGACAATTGCAGTGTGTGACATGCAGTCAGAGGACACAGATTCACAACAGCTCATGTGGGAAGCTCTCATTCGAGTTATGGCCTCCAATGGTCTCCCATCTCCCAATTTCGTTGGTTTCATGGCCGATAGTGCTCAAGCTAACTTCAACGCTGTCCGCATTGTGTTCGGGACGGGAGACCCAAAAGTGCCAATGCCTGGAAGAGAACGTACATGTCTTTTCCATTGGACACAATCCCTGGACAAACACACAAAGACATACATCAAGCCAGATATGCAGACTATGCATCGCCAACTGTGCAACCAGTACAAAGACGCCAAAACTATGGGGAAGCGAATACATTGTTCCAGACAATTCGTGCCTGGTGGTACTCATCTGGAGCGGCATCGGAGGACAGCATGAGGGCACTGCAAGACTGGTTCGCATTTTGGCACTTCCGTTGCCGACAGTGGGGAGCGGCCATGACAACGGTGAGTGGTTTGTATTCACCTTCGTTTGGGTGCTTCGGATATATCTTTCAGGGTCCAATCCTAATATCGGCTTTCTGTTTTTTTGCCTTGCAGCATATGTCCATTGAGGAGATGGCGGACATGCCTTCTTGCAATCTTGCGGAGACAGTGCACAATGCCTGGTTGCAGCAATCCGACAAAAAAAGGAGAGATTTGTATGCGGCGACGGCCGATGACCTCATTCGTGCTCTGCAGCAGCAAACCAGATATAGGTCATTCTTGAGGGGTGGCCTTGGTGGCAAAGGTCCGGACAGGAGCGAGTTGATGTTGCGGGCAGCTGGAAGATCAGGGGATCCCAGCAAAATAGCGCGGGCAGTGAGCATATGTGCAGATGGCACCCCTCTCGTGGGAAGAGTTCCCCATCTGGAAGGCGAAGAGAGATTCGGGTCTTGCAAACGGAAATTGGACACCCCTCAGGGATCGGATGCAGATTCCCATAGGGCGGACAGGGTGAACTTCTCGACGCCACGTGTTCCCTTGGATCAGAGATGGAATTGCGGAACATCCACAGGTGAGGGCTACTCTGCCCCAGACCGGACCCCTGCATCAAGCATTGTCACTGCAATGGTTGAAGACCAGAACGTGGTGCCGCATATAATCGAGTCCATGGGCTTGGACGAGGTTTGGCATATAGAACGCACAAGTGCTGGATCTCGTGTGAAATGCGCGGCGATCAGGGCCACCAATCATGAAAAATGTACATCATTAATCTCCAGAGGGAAAGAACGCACTGCAGCTCCTACATTCACGGGTTTGTTTCTCCCTTACGGACAAGGCGAGGCAAAGAACCACAAGTTCTGGTTCTGCGCTGACGATTGTGGGAGATGTGTGCATGGTACAGTGAGGCCTTCCGTGGTAAGGAAGCCTACTCCACCAACCGTGTGGCCTGTGAAGATGGGCACAGGTCTCACTCACCGAGAGATCGCAATGCTGGAAGAGGCGGGTTTCCCCCTAGCCAGACATTCCATTGCACGTGAAGGTGCTTCAAGTGGAAGCGGTTCACGGGTACCTCCGCCTGACGCTCACTTGTGGCCAACCAGACGGAATGGGAAGCTGGTTCGACGATTCCCTCCAACCGCAGAACACTACAGCAAAATTGAGTCCGCCAGAATGCTTCACGCTCGTGGTGCGGGAACAATGGAAGTGCCTGATCCAGGGTATGGTCGGGTCTTCACCATGATCTCATCCGCATCTGCGCTGCAGGACATGACGTACGAAATCACTGTTTCCAATTTTCCCAATTGTACATGTCCTGATTTTGTTGGTATGCTTTCAAGTAGTTTGGGAAAGAGAGGGAAGTTCATACCGTGCAAACACCTTTACTTCGTCTTCTTGAGAAGGATGGTTTGTGATCCAAAGCGCGACTTCTTCATTCACCAAGCCACTATGAGTTTCAACGAAGTCAACACACTTCTACAACGGGATACAAGCCCATAAAAATCTGTGTTTTCCTTGACTACAACTTGTAACGGAACGACTGTTCAAGTCCAGTGACTCTCAATGTATGTCGTCTAACATCTTTGCTATGCGTGGGTCAATGCATTTGTCGCATTGGTTTGTCATTCTATTTTCATTAGCAAACACAAGAAACTACCTTCAGATAGACAGATGATCAAATCAACCTCGTCTCAACATGAGGTTTACTTGAAGTTCTCCAAATCCTCCTTGTGTTGACACAAAGATGATTTTAGTTCTCAGAAAACAACATCGTGTCAACACGAAGTTCATTTTTGTTCCAGGAAAACAACCTCGTGTTAACACGAGGTTTTGTTGAAGTTCTCCAAATCCCCCTTGTGTCGACACGAGGTTCATTTCAGTTCTACGAAATGAAGCTCCTGTTAACAGAAGGTTGAACTCCAGGAAAGCCCAAAACCCTTCATCCGTTTCACCTTCATGTGGTGAAATCAGCAGTTGGGGACTCCACGGTTATAGGCCCACCTTCTTTGTGGTGACGTGGCATGACCTGGACCAGGCTCACGCCACGTCAGCATCAGTGCCATGTCAGCAGCGTGAGCGTAGGCTCACGCCACGTCATCATTGTGTGAGCGTACGCTCACACGCTCACGCGCCAGGCTCACGCGATAGCGTCGTTGAAGCAATGGCGTGTCCCGAAGGCCCTCTCACAAGGCCGCCGCCCACTTCCGAGGATTCTTCAATCTAGAGGCAGTCCGCATCAGCATTTCCTGCCTGTCCGGCCCCAAGCCCCACTGTTTCCCTTTCAAGAACTCGTTGTACCTGCATTGCTGCATAATTGACCTCACAATGTCCTCCGTTGTGGCAGTGAGGATGTCCACCAGATGCGCCGCAGAGGAGGCACGCCAGGAAGAGTGCACTGATTCGGCCATGTTTGTCGTGGGCATGTCGGTGTCGGAGTCGAGACACATTTCCTGCACAAGCACATGTTGAGGTTACAAGCAAGTTACAAATATGGCCAAGAATAATATTCAACAGGAAGCGAATTCGTGCAACTCACCTCCCGCATATAGTCGCCAAACTGGAGGAAATGATAATGCCACCATGCTAGCCAACTGACCATTGCTCCCTCGTCTGATTTCCTTACAGCACCTGACGATGTCCACCAAGCCCGTATACATGCGAACTGTGTCTCTGCATCATCCAAGGTGGGAGCGCGCTTCCACGCAAGGTACATGGAACGGTGCTCCTCTCTGAAATCTGGCGCCACGAGCTTGGTTGTGTACTGCGAAAGGCTCTACAGAAAATGGAACCCACAAGATCTCTCCTTGCCTTCCATGGGAACATTGGGGTCTTGCCCGTACACCCTTCGGATGGCAGCCCAATTTGCTTGTGCGTTGTCCGCCATGAAACCACGGAAATTGGGAGGGGGCAATCCCGCCTTGACCATCTGTTCGTTTATTCCCTGCCAAAGAAGCATCTCCGATTGTGTGTCCTCTCCTTTCATCTCACAAATAGCAATTGTCATTAGCATCCTGCAGTGGGTGTTGTAGACATGTGCACCCATTGTCACCCACTGGTGATTTGTAATTCGCTTGATATGGTCGAACATGACCCAACTGTTTGACAAGTCCCCACTCGTCATCCTGTCGACCAGTTCGACGTCGCTGCCAGGTCCACACGTGGACATTTTGAATACGAAACAACGATCTGCCTCAGTCCCTTGTCCTGGAAACCTACTTCCATGAATGTAGTCATATCCACATCGTCGCTTCACCTCCAGAATGGAGTGCATATCCGAGCCACACCCAATTTTCTGTTTGCATGAGACAATGTGGTTTCGGACATTCGATGAACATACGTGGGACACCGACTCCAGCAATGCCTCCATTTCCTTCTCATCGAGAGGAACTCTATCGGAGCCGTCTTCCGACATAATTCTGGCCAATGCCATCTTATGGGCGGCTTGGAGCTATATCTGTTTGGGTTTGGCACCCGGTCTTAACTTAACCTCCTCCTGAACGAGCTGCTCTGCCTCCCGCGAGTTCCCCCTCGCCAATTTGTGACAATGGGAACCAACGTGTATGCAAGCTCGGGTGAGGTCAGGGAAACGGTGCAACACATAGAACTGCTTGGCATTACAAACAGACATGCAGTGTGGTGGTTCTTTGCAATGCGCACACTTAAATGTAGAGTTCGGAACCTTCTCCTGAGCTCAAAATGGTTGATGAGCTGTGCCTGTCCAATCGGTCTCGTTCCTGTGACCTCTGGATTTAAAGTGGAAGCAAGTTGGGGAGAAACACCGCAACGCGCCCGCACAAACAACGTAGCGCACCCGCACACCATCGAGCATCTTCATGCTGGTGGTTTTGGTAACGCACCAAGGATGACCGTCATGTTTTCTATCCATATCTGTCAACATTCCGGACGCCCTCGAGTAGTCCGCCCGAGGAGGGAACTCAAAGAAGATATGACCGTCGACGTCGGCGAGAAGGCATGTAACCGATTTAATTGCGAACTTGCTGTAGTCCAGCCCGGCCAGCTCCGACCGGTGTCCCTCCAGGTGAAGCCCTCGCAGAATTTCAAGAATAGATAGAACTGCGGTGCTCGTGCTGGGAATATGACTCCCTCCTCCACTGACGTCCATTGAGGACTTGCCTGATCTCCAGGACGACCTCGGAACTTCCATGACCTCGTCTGAGTCGGACAGGTTGTGAACAACCCGGTTCTCGCTCGTCTTCATGGATGGGTTCGGCTCTGGATTTACTTCGTTGCGGACTTCTCTCTTTGAGGTAGCCACTCTCTGATTCGCGGATTGTTTCGTGGAAGGCGCCAGGATAGAAGGTGCATTTGGCGGGCAAATGAAGTCCCCAACAGCCCTGTATATGACGCTGTCTGATGGTGGAACTCGCCATTCCCTGCCATCGCCAAAATCATCGTGGAGCACAACAATACTCTCGACAACAAGGCCGTTTGAGTCCTTCCTTTCCTCCTCCAAAAAAACCGACCCCGGTTTCAGGTGGTATCGAACGCACAGATCTTTCTCCATCACCCGACAGATGTCCCCTCTGCACGGAAATGAAGCTCTATGCTCGTGAGGAGGGCAGTACACTGTAGCGCTCGGGTTTTCCGCCATGGGAGATGTGCACACAAGACTGCTAGGATGGCGTGCGGGGAAGCTCCCTGGTAGAAGGGGGATGCAGCGATGGGAAGGAATGCGGTGCCGATTTGTCCGAGCGACGAAGCCTGATCCAAATCCAGGGAGCCAACTATCTCAAAAATCCACAGTCAGAGTGTTAATGAACCTTGTCTCCGGAATGCGGCCCCTGGTCTTTGCGCAATAACTGCCAACGGTATGAAGTCAGAAAGTGGGGGGCCGTCCGGATGATGTCGGCTGAAGGGGAGAAACCAGCACCGTGCCGTCACATTACTACCCCCGAATGGAAATTCGGCACCCAATATCCAACAGGGGCCGCACGGATGAAGTCGTTTGGGGCAGAGATGCCGGCACCTGTCCGACAGAGAACATCCCCCGGATGGAAATTCAGCGCCGAATTTCCATTCGGATCCCCCCAAAGGAAGTCCTGTCGGGGGGTCAGGCCGAAAACTGGCCGACATAAAAACCTCCGCGGATGGAAAAACGGCGCCGAATTTCCATCCGAGGCCTTTCGGATGCAGTCGGCTCGGGGGAAAGGCCGCCATCTGGCCCTCACATTACAACCCCCGGACGGAAATTCGGCACCGAATATGCAACAGGGGAAGCCCGGATGAAGTTGCCTCGGGCGCAGAGGCCGACGCGTGTGCGACAGAGAATATCCCCTGGATGGAGATTCGGCGCCGAATTTCCATCCGGGCCCCCCCAAAGGAAGTCGTGTCGGGGGGTCAGGCCGAAAATTGGCCGCAATAAAAACATCCCCAGATGGAAAAACGGCGCCGAATTTCCATCCGGGGCGGTTCGGATGCAGTCGAGGAGGGGGGAGAGGCCGGCACCTGGCCGTCACATTTCAACCCCCGGACGGAAATTCGGCACCGAATATCCAACAGGGGACGCCCGGATGAAGTCGCCTCGGGCATAGAGGCCGGCACGTGTTCGACAGAGAGCATCCCCTGGATGGAGATTCGGCGCCGAATTTCCATCCGGGTCCCCCCAAAGGAAGTCGTGTCGGGGGGTCAGGCCGAAAACTGGCCGACATAAAAACCTCCCGAGATGGAAAAACGGCGCCGAATTTCCATCCGGGGCCGTTCCAATGCAGTCGGGGAGGGGGGAGAGGCCGGCACCTGGCCGTCATATTTCAACCCCCGGACGGAAATTCGGCACCGAATATCCAACAGAGCGGCGGAGAGGCCGGCACCTCTCCGACAGAGACCATCCCCCGGATGGAAATTCGGCGCCGAATTTCCATCGGGGCCCCCTCAAAGGAAGTCGCAGAAACCTCCCAGAATGGAAAAATGGCGCCGAATTTCCGTCCGAGGCTGTTCCGATTTGCCTCTAGCAGTCAAGGATTCCAAGAAAAACGTGTCTACAAGTGCACTTCAGCCACAAAACAAACAGTTAGATTTGTTTTTCTCCGAAAAATCAATCGGACACGCTCAGAATTACTTGCAGGAAGGTAATTCAGCGCTTCGAAATACCTGGCGAATGGAAATTCGGCGCCGAATATCCATACGCCAGCGATCCGACTTACCTGCTGGATGGAAATTCGGTGCCGGATTTCCATCCATCCGGGATTCGAATTACCTGCAGGATGGAAATTCGGAGCCGGATCTCCATCCATCCGCTCTCCGCCCAACCTTGCGGATGGAAATCCGGCGCCAGATTTCCATCCATCCGCCTCCGAATTACCTACTTGAGGGAAATTTCGCGCGCCGCCCTACCTGCGCGGATGGAAATCCGGCGCCGGATTTCCATCCATCCGCTTCTGAATTACCTGCGTGAGGGAAATTTGGCGCGCCGCCCTACCTGCGCGGATGGAAATCCGGCGCCGGATTTCCATCTATCCGCTTCTAAATTACCTGCGTCAGGGAAATTTGGCGCGCCGCCCTACCTGTGCGGATGGAAATCCGGCGGCGGATTTCCATCCATCCGCTTCTGAATTACCTGCATGAGGGAAATTTGGCGCGCCGCCCTACCTTGCAGAATGCAAATTCGGCACTGAATTTCCATCCTGCTGCGCTCCAAATTACCTGCAGGATGGAAATCCGGCGCCTGATTTCCATCATGCAGCGCTCCGAATTACCTCTACGTTGGAAATTCCGGGCCTCTTTCCGTCGATTTTCATCCGACATGGAGGGCTTCATCCGACATTTAACTGCGCAGTTGGGCAATAAATGTCCACCGTCGTCCGTTTTCATTCGGGCTGGCGACACATGGCTTCCTGGATACGTACCCTAAATCTGATGCTAATCTTGGCTTAACATGCTATTCGAGGCATGTACCCCAAAAACGGAGATCTTTTTCCATTTTGGCTGGGACTTATGCCGCCTGAAGGGCATGGCTCTCCTGAGAGAGACCTCACATCCAGACCGCGGCGGAAGTTGAAAGCTCTGTACTACGGACGACGGCCAATCTCTCGCATGGCCAAACTAAAGCTCCAGCAAGAGATTCCAGTGTCTTGCTCACAACCCGCGCCAACTGAAGCCGAGTACTCTCAGGCAAGCCACTTCTGCTTTCGCTTTGTTCGATTTCTTTTTTGCTTTCGCTTTCGCTTTCGTTTTGTTGCCTCGCTTTGTTTTTGCATCTTCATCCTGGCTTCGCTGGATGAGTGAACCTTAGATAGTTGAGTGAACCTTAGATTGTTTGCAATGCGTGTGCAAATCCGGCAGCTCTGGAGAAGGCTGCTTGTGCATGTCATTCTCAGGCAATGGTTGCATTTGTTTTCATTGTTGTTGCATGGCTCTCCATACTTCCTAAACTTGTTATGTTTTCATTTTGTTACACGATTGTTGCTATGGTGGTTGCGCTGCTCGTTGCGATGCTGGTTTTTGCACCGATGTTGGTTCTCACGATTTTTGGGAATGACAGAGTGACGACGAGCCCGGCACGCTGGTGGTATCATCAACAGCTCCAACTCATCGCATGTTTGAATCGCCCAACCTGGGGCGAGAGGGCAAACTTAAACCTTTTGTTGGTGGACGGGAGGACTTGCAACGAGAGTACGACAGAATAGGCATTGGGGAGGTTGGTGCAGGCGGCATGGCAAGTGAAGGGCGTGAGGACATGAGGACAGCAGATCCGGCAATGGAGGTTGTTGATGCACATGCAGTAGGGCCCGCCCACGCAAAGAAAAAGAAGAAAGCTAAGCACATGCAATCCCCGGCGAAGAGAGCCGTCACG
The DNA here is from genome assembly GCA_030704615.1 of Takakia lepidozioides. NCBI lineage: Eukaryota > Viridiplantae > Streptophyta > Takakiopsida > Takakiales > Takakiaceae > Takakia > Takakia lepidozioides. The sequence continues at coordinate 24,291,721 of CM060734.1, read as the reverse complement.
GGCTGCGGAGGGGGGAGTGAGCAGTGCGCGCGAGGGTGTCAGTTCGCCTCAATCAAAGGTGGTCTTCCTGGAGGGCTCCCCTGCTGCTAGCCCTAGTAAGAAACAGAAAGCCCGTGAGAGGGCAAAAGAGAGGGCAAAAGAACAGACGAGACAGAATGCTAGCCAGGAGGAAAGAGAAAAGGCCACTGAAGAGGCCAGGGGTGCCCAAATGACAGATGCCAATGTAAGCGAGGGACGCACAGAGACGGTGGATGTCGCGGCCCTTTGCCTTGAGGACAGGGGGGGTCGGGACACGTGAGGGGCTGCCCCTGTGGTGGGGGCAGCGGCAGCGATAGGATGGGGGGGCTGAAGCACCCTTGAGTGCCCAAGGCACTCAAGGAGGCGGAGGCGCTCACTAGGTGGAGCCCCGCACACCGGGTTGCGGTGGGGGTGGCTCCACAAGGGGTGGTGGTAGCTTAGCGGGACTTAGTGGGGTGGCATAGGACTCACCATGGGGGCGGAGACCTCGTGGTGGGAGTCGTGGGGAGTCTTGGGACTCATCACGGTCCATAGGGGCCGCGATGAGTGGGCCAAGACTCACCGCGACTCATCACCGGGAGTCGAGGGTTCTCGTGGTGGTTCGCCATAAAATGGCATGGCTGGTTATGAAACCCCCGCGGACAGCTACAGAAGTATATATAGGGAGTAGTAACCCCAAGAACGGTGCAAGCCTGTTGGTGACCAAGAACTAGTGAGTGAGCGAGCGAGCTGGAAAGCGACCAAAGAGTGGGGAGCTGTTCCGGACTGCCATCTACCAAAGGGAATTCCACTAGGCCCAAATAGGTGGAGGGTTTGGTGGGGGAGCGAAGGGGGACCGTTATGTCCCGGTGAGCAGCCGAAGCTCCAAGTTGGCCCGGCGGCCAGGTTGGGAGTCAGGCGCGCGCATCAAAGCGAGTAACTATGACTTGAAGGGGAGTTTACCGAAGTGAGGTGCGCGACAGTGGATCCCTCCAAGACACCACAGAGAGGCAGTAACACACCGGTTAGACCATCGCGGGCAAGAGCAGCCCCTGCAATTACCCATACGGTGGAGAGTGGAGGAGAGGAAAGAACACCAGAAAGAGCACGGATTGTGCAAGTTCGAGGTGAAGCCAGGGAGAGGGCAGTAGAGACGGGGAGAGTGCTGGAGGTGGTTTCGCAGGTGGCTGACCCTGTTGAGGAGGACGACAGGGAGCTTTCTGACCAGGATGACATCCTCCCGGACATCCCCAGGCCCCAAACCCGAAGCATACAGGCTGGATTTGGCTGTCCTGGTGGGCTGCCGAAAAACCCCTCTGCAGCAGATGTCATGTCTGAGGCGGATATGAAGTTGGCCACTGCCAAGATGTTGGAGGCAACCCACAGCAACATTGGCAGGGTGTTGGGGGGCATGGTGTACCCGGCCAAGCTTCGAATTCCCCTTTGCCGCTTGGTGTCATTGCAGGTGGTGAGACCTGCCCTCCCAGGCGATATCGACAAGCTGAAATTCTCTTTCCGGGATGGATATCGAATGGGGTCTGCCGCGTTTTACGTTTCCATTGAGAACGACCACGGAGCTTCCCGTGCCCACACTTCCGATGAGGTGGACAAATGGGGTCCCCATTGGCAAACGCGAAATGAGGAGTTCGAGAGATCGATTGCTAGTGATCCTCTTTTCCAGCACTTGTCCGGTAAGATGTTCTACGTGTGGGACGGCAATCATCACCTCTTGGCATGGATGGAGCACATTGCCCAAGCCCACCCCAACGACCTCGATTGGCATTTCGCCGTGGATTGTGTTGAGCTGAAGGTTGCGGGGCCCAAAGATCGCAGTCTTCTCAAAGCTGCAATGGCGGACATCAACTCGTAAGCTACAACGCCTCTCGCTTTTGGACTTTGAATTTGGAAGTCATTTCATTGCAAATCCTCATATATGATGAAAATTCCCATTTCAGTATTGTTTGATGGAAATGTGGCACTGCAGGGTGACTGATAATGCCTTCATTGCCACCAACTTGTCCCATATGCTCTTCCGAGTGAAGGATGTCGGGAAGCAGGGGGTGCAAGAGTTTGCCAATTCCCTCAGTGCCGACCTCCTGCGCAAGTCGGAGGCAAAGGCAGACAGAACCTGGTATAGGCTGAGCGTCGACGCCATGGTGGACTACATATTTCGGGTAAAGCTCCTGACAGTTTTGTTGAGCTAATCTGTCTCTCCTCCCCCAATAGAAGAAAAGGTCTTCACCGTGATTTCTAATCTCCTCCCCCAATAGAAGAAATTGTGTTGAGCAGGATCTCTAATCTTATGTGCGCATTCTTGACAGACGAAAATACAGCAGGATTTGGCACATGCGCAGAGGTTCTACATGGAGTCAGAGGAGAAGAATCCAACCCTCCCGACACTCAAATCGTATGTCAAAGCTGCGGAGGTGAGGGCCCGCATAAAGTACAAGTCGCGGATGGTAAAGTACGTGGCCATAGCTGATCCCGCCCTTGGTGCCGACTTTCTGGTGGAGGTGGGGAAGCACTACTCTCGCGCTCTAAAGCCCACGATGACATTGGAGAAGCTCCATCGTCTAGCCACATCCTGTGTGGATGCAACAGAAAAGGTGATACATTCTTAACCAAATTGTGGTGGCAACAACTCCTTTTTGTGGTGTTTGGCGCTTACGAATATGCTGGGTGGTTAGACAGACCCGGTGGCTCCAAATCTGGAATGGTTCCCAAAGTACCAGGGACATGTGGAGCTTCCCCAAACCGGACAAACTCTCTGACCCCACATTCGACATGTGGATGAACCGCATGACATGGTGGTTTCAGGTACTTCCCCATGCTTCGTTTGGGGCTTCTACTCTAGTAGGGGGTGGATTCATTGTATTTTTTCAGGAAAGCGATCTGATGGAGAATCTCCACAGGTGACGACGAATGCGCAAGAGCAGCTGGACACACAAGCACATCAGTTCAAGATGGAGATATCTCCTGCAGCAGAGAGCCTACGTGACTATGTGACGAGGTACTTTCTGCTCTACAAAACCAACCTATTCTTTCGGGAGATAGCAGATGCTCGCCGGAGCCACGAGTTCACCAACTAGCCGAACGCGGACAAAGCAGCAATGCGCCTTCTGTACAGGTACATACGCGCTGCCTTTCTTTCAAGTCCTTGCATTTCAGGATGTTAGAGGCCTCATGTGGTGTTAGGGAAAATGGCGCCGAATTTCCAGTCAGGGCTCCGAAATTGGCTAAGTCCCTAGACTGGCTGGCCCTGAACTGGAAATTCGGCGCCATTTTCCAGTTCTAGGCCCTATTGCCGTTCAGGGACGTGGCCATTTTCGGGCTAAGTCCCTAGACTGGCTGGCCCGGAATTGGAAATTCGGCGCCATTTTCCAGTTCTAGGCCCTATTGCCGTTCAGGGACTTAGCCATTTTTGGGCTAAGTCCCTAGACTGGCTGGCCCTGAACTGGAAATTCGGCGCCATTTTCCAGTTCCAGGCCCTATTGCCGTTCAGGGACTTAGCCATTTTCGGGCTAAGTCCCTAGGGTGGCTGGCCCTGAAGTGGAAATTCGGCACCATTTTCCAGTTCTAGGCCTTATTGCCGTTCAGGGACAGCCATTTTCGGGCTAAGTCCCTAGACTGGCTGGCCCCAAACTGGAAATTCGGCGCCATTTTCCAGTTCTAGGCCCTATTGCCGTTCAGGGACTTAGCCATTTTCGGGCTAAGTCCTAGGGTGGCTGGCCCTGAACTGGAAATTCGGCGCCATTTTCCAGTTCTAGGCCCTATTGCCGTTCAGGGACTTAGCCATTTTCGGGCTAAGTCCTAGGGTGGCTGGCCCTGAACTGGAAATTCGGCGCCATTTTCCAGTTCTAGGCCCTATTGCCGTTCAGGGACTTAGCCATTTTCGGGCTAAGTCCCTAGGGTGGCTGGCCCTGAACTGGAAATTCGGCGCCATTTTTCCAGTTCTAGGCCCTATTGCGGTTCTGGGACTTAGCCATCTTCGGGCCAAACCGGGAAAAATGGCGCCGAATTTCCAGTTCAGGGCTCCCAAGATGGCTAAGTCCCTAGGGTGGCAGTCACCGAAAACCGAAATTCGGCGCCATTTTTCCATTTCTAGGCCCACTCACATCCGCCCCAACCTGGGAAAATGGTGCCGAATATGCATTTCAGGGACCTCATTGTGTTTTTCATGAATGCAGGTACTGCAAGTTCTCCCTTTTGGAGAAATGTCATCTGTCTTTCGAGCCACCATTCTTCCTGGCATGGAGGAACCCTGGGGCTAACTCCATGTACACTGACGATATTGTGAAGGAGTGGCATCTGGAACATTTGCGTGATTGCCCTTGGTATGTGGACCTTCCGCCCGGCTCGCTCGACCCATCCGAGTTTCAATTGAAGCTGGATGCTGAATTCCGACGAAACCGGGCTCCGCTGTCTCCATTGGGTGCAAAAGAGGCAAAAGCGCTTGCGAACTCCAGGAAAGCGGCAGAGCTTGCTCAGGCAGGAATTCAGGAGAAATTGCATGAGAAGAGTAAAGGCCAAAGGAAAAGGACAAGGAAATAGGTGAGTGCAGTAACACCCAAAAAGAAGAAAACCATCGGGGCATCGGAGGAGGCGCAGGAGGGGACCCAAGAGAGTGACTCGGACGACGACTTTGTTCAAGGTCCTGCAACTGCTGTTGCTCCTACCCAGTCACCGGTCGTCCGGGTTCCCAAGTCACTTCGGAGTGGGACTGGCTCTGCCAAGAAGTTGGCATTTGAGGGCGAGCCTACACGGCGGTATTCGGCGGTGACGTTTACGCACAGGCCAAAGCTAGAACCTCCAACCATCATCCAATGCGTCAATGAGAGCTTCCTTGACGCTCTCGCTGCCAGGGCAAAGAAGGTGGCACACAACAAGTCTCTGGCGGAGCAGAAGGGGAAAGCCAAGAAGAGGGCTGGCGGTACAGAGCCTAAAGACACCCCTGGTTTTGAAGCCATGATGGAATTCTTCACGGGTGTGAGCACGAATTGCAAGAGCACTCGGGGGGGGGGGGGGTTGAGGTGGAGAGAGCTTGCGACATGATTCTCCTCGACATTCCAGATGGGGAGCTGCTGGAGGGCCTGGATGGTGTGCCCACCTGGAACAGGTTTACAGAGGACTACTGGAAAGCCGGGTTTGGGCTGGCGGGGATGCTTCTGGATGACGGTGGATGTGTGGTTGTCCTTGCCACGAGAGGGAAGACCACAGAGAATGCGGTGGCAAGGTGGACACCCAAAAGTGTCACCCCGGTCCTCCTCAGAAAATGGTTCTGCATCAGTACACAGGGGTTGCGAACAGAGGGCCAAAGTGTAAGTTATCAATCTATTGCATTCACTTCATATTGTGGTGTATGTTAAGTAGACCCTGGAGTTGATCCCTTCTTTGTTGGATGTGCAGACATTGGTGTTTGAGGCATATTGCTTTGTGAAGAGAGGGTCTACGTTCAAATTCCGCAACGACGGTCGTCTTGTTGATGCCGTTGTGGACCCTGTAACCTACGATGTCCTCTACAACTATGTGCCCCACTCCAGTATGCCAAAGGACACAAAGACAGGCAAACTGTGGCGGTACAGCCGGACCCGGAGCCCTGCTTTCATCCAAACCCTCATGGAGACGTGCTCGGATGTCCAAGGGCGGATTCTGGACCTCACATGCGGCACGGGTAAGCCTTCACGTGATCAGTTTGTCCCCTGGCCCGATTGCAATTGCATGCCGCAAGCTATTAACCGCCCGCTTTGTTCCTCAGGTGCTTCAATGTGGGCAGGGACGTTGTCCGACAGGCATGTGTTCGCCTTCGTGCCAGATACTGCCCTCCACAACTCGGAACTTGCAGCGGCTGAACGTCTACCGAAAGAGGAAGAGGCATCCTCGGAGGATGAGGAAAAATCCGAGAAGGAGCAGGGGGAGGAAGTTGGGATCGAGGCCGAGGAGCCCCCGGTTTACGAGTGAGTGGTGGCATTGTAAGTTGCCTCCAGATTTCATGAGGCACCTCCCTCCGCTCTCTTATTTCATTGAAAACCCTTTCTGGTTGTGCTGGTATTGACATTCTTGAAGTGGATTTGTTCTTACTGTAGGATGCCAAGTACTGCCGGAGGAACGTCTACACCGGAGTTCATGGGCAGGAGGAACGTGCCTTTTTTTGCCAGGGGGGATTTCATGCCTAGTCTAGAAAGGGAGTACATCCTTCCTACTTATGCTGCCCGGCTTGCTTTGGTGTCCATTAGGAGGTGTTCCGAACCTAGTCGTGTACAACAGATTTTAGACGAGGCAAGCCTCAAGAAAATGAAGATGAGGGAGGAGGCAGCAGCTATTAGAGCCCGTCGGGCTCGTAGATTTGTCTTGGATTGAGGAAAGTGGGGGAGAAGACGCAGAAGATTCCCAGGAGGTGAGGTGGACAGTCCCCCAAGGAGAGGACGGGATTTTTGAGAGGCATAGTGGTGGAACTGATGCATCACAGAGCTCGGAGGATGAGGGGGATAGGGGGGATGAGGAAGAAGGTGCGGCAAGTTCCTCGGAGGGTGTAGGAGAGTAGTGCCCATTCCGGCTATGATAGTTAGAACACACTTGTATAGACGTGGCTTGCCACAAAATTTGCAATAAAATGTTGCATTTCAAGTCCACTGGTGCCACATTCCAACTTCACATGACCCTATTTCCTTGCCTCCTAACCCTATTTCCGTCGACTCACAATGGTCTGCTCGTGTTTTTTTTTTTTTCCGCTCATGCTCATGTCGCTCATGAAATAGCAGCCCCCCTCCTTTCCATAACTAGGTGGGCACTGACCATGAGTAAGGTAGTATCTGATTGGCCACTGCCAATCTAACCAGTCATCTGCACTTCCCTGCACCTCCACTGCAAATAAACTCGCATCAGGTAATTGGTCATCTACTCCTGTGGCGGGCTCTCCTGTTGATAGGCGTGACAAGTGATCTGCCACAAGATGCAAACGGCCAGGCTTGTAAACAACTTCGAACTCAAACTCGTGCAAGATTATTAACCACCTTGCTATCCTTCCACTTATCAAAGGTTTGTTCACCAGATATATCAGAGCCTGGTGATCCACATAAAACATAAACTTCCTTCCCAATAGGTAATGCCTGAATTTCTTGACTGCATAAATCATTGCCAGTGCTTCTCTTTCAGTTGTGCTATAGTTCCTTTCAGCATTGTTCATCAACCTGCTAGCATAGTACACAGGTGAATCTATATTTCCTGTAACATTTTGGGCTAACACTGCTCCCAACGCTTCTCCTGAGGCATCACAGTAAACATGAAATACTACGTGCCAGTGAGGGTTAATCAGCACAGGTGTAGTTGTTACTGACAATGTAAGTTCCTCATAAGCCTGTTGACATTCAGTTGTCCATGCAAACACTTCATCTTTCTTCAGAAGCTTGCTCAATGGTGCTGCTATCTGTGCATACCGTCTGACAAATCTTCTGTAATAACTGGTTTGTCCAAGGAATCTCCTTAGACTCTTAACATTTACTGGTGGTGGAGAGGCTTTAATGGCCTCTGTCTTTCTGGGATCCACAAGAAGTCCTCTCTTACACACTATGTGTCCCAAAAGCACCCCTGAGTTCACACAGAAAGTACACTTCTCTGGATTCAGGCCTAGACCTCTCATCCTGCATCTGGCCAGACATAATTCCAATTTATGCAAGTGCTCATTCTTAGAGCTGTACACACTGAAATCATCCAAGAACACTTGCATGAAATCATCCAGGTACTCATGAAAAGATTCACTTATGACTCTCTGAAAGGTTGCTGGTGCATTACAAAGTCCAAAAGGCATGACTTTGTATGCATATGCACCCCAGTCTGTGATGAAAGCTGTCTTTCCCTGGTCTTCTTCTGCCACTTGCACTTGATTATAACCACTGAAGCCATCCATGAATGAGTATATCTCATGGCCTGCCACAGTGTCCAATACCGCTTCTGTGAATGGCAAAGGGAAAGGATCTTTCTTTGTATAAGCATTCAACTTCTTATAGTTCACACAAACTCTCAGTTTACCATTCTTCTTGGGAACTATCACAATGGGTGACAACCAAGTTGTATACTCTATCGGGTATATAAACTTAGCCTCGGCCAACTTCTTGATCTCTTCTCCAACCTTCTGTGCATAGTTGGGATTCATTCTGTACCTTGCCTGTTTGATTGGTACTGACCCTGGTTCCAGTTCAATCTTATGCTGACAGATCTCAGGTGGTATCCCTTTCAAATCCTCGTAGCTCCAAGCAAATACATCTCTGTATTTGATGAACAGACTCTTAGCTTCCTCAAAGAATTCTGGCTCCAAATCAGCCCCTACCTTCACCATCCTCGGTTCCCCTTCAGTTCCCACATTCACTTCTCTCACCTGCTCATCAGCTGTGATTGTCCAACCAGTCACCACTTCATCCTGTAAACTCACAGCGGCTGGTTCTTCTAGGATTTCCATTTCTCCCTCTCTTTCTTCATAGAAATGTGGTGGGTAACATCTTGTTTCACCCTCAATTGGTGTTGTTGTCACTACACCACAACATATACCTTTTAAACAACTTAGGCCTTCCAGTTGCATCTCTGCAACCTGCTCCCACTCTGGGTGTGCAGCAAACAGGGTAGCTTTCTGTTCCTCATCAAGTCCTCCCCTCCTGTCATACTCCCTGACCCCTCGAGGTCTTCTCGTAGCAGGTAGTCTACTAGATTTCCTAGTGGTGATTTGTATCTTGTGCATCCAATCATGCACAGTTAGTAGCTGGGAATTCCAGTCATGGAATACCCTAGCCTGTTTCAGCCACGGTCGACCCAACAATAAGGAGTAAGCTTCCATAACTTCATCCATTTTCAACACAGGTACTGTGATCATAAAGATCATCTTTTGAATCTGTATCTTAACTCCTCTTATCAATCCCAATGGTTGAACACTTCTTTGATCTGCCATTGTTACTGTAAATGGGGCTGGTTTCATGTTACTTAGACCAAGCTTCTGCCTTAATTGGTCTGTCATGATATTCACTCCAGAGCCTCCATCTATCAGTACATCAGTTAGTTCTGTGCTTCCAATTCTCAATTGGATTACTGGCATAGAATCATCAAAGTCCATGACTGTTTCTCGCCCTTCCGGCTTCACATTATAACTGGTCACCTTGTTGTTCAGGTCTGTGTTCCCTGTCACATGGGCAATCCGATTGATTGCTTGATACAGCCTGTGTCTACAATAAGGTGCCACAGCCAATAGCTGTCCAATGGTAATCTCCGCTTTGGACTGGCATATTACTTCAGCCAAATTCCCTTCATTACTCTGCATTTCTGCAGCTTCTTTCTTCCCTTCATCCTCACTCACTTCCTCTTCTCTTTCAGAATCAGAGGAATCTGCCATAGGAATATCAGTACTCTTCTGCATTTCCCTTATGGTATCTGCCACTTCCTTGTGCAGTTCCTTCTCATCTCTCCAAGCCTCATCATCTTCAGGCACATCACTGCCATCTTCATTATCATCATCTTCCTCATCTACTGGAGGTATTATTTTGGCTTTGCTTCTGGTTACTATCATTGTACTTATTTCTGGTACAACACATGGCCTAACCATGTGAACTGCCACCACTGGCCCCTCATTCACAGGAGCTCTCATCTCATTCTGGTGTCTGATCCAGAATGGACAGGCTGCCTTGCGATGTCCTGCCTGATTACAATAGTAACACAGTTCTTCCCCATTAGGTCCTCGCCCTTGGTCTGTTCTGGGATTGTTTCTGTAATCCTGATTCTCTGGCTGGTATTTCCCCCTTGGATTACCCTGATAGTTGCCTCTGGAATTTCCTTGGTAATTCCCTCTTGGATTACCTCTCCCTTCCATGCCATTGTTATAACCACCAGGCCTACCATAGTGGTCCTGATCACTGTTTCTTCTTGGCTGGGGCTGCACTTGATGCACCCTTACTTGCCTAGGTTCTCTTGCAGCAGTCCTTCTGTTGTAGTAACAATTCTCAGTAGAATGGTTATCCATTTTACAGATAGTACAGTGTTTCTCCTTCATGTGGCATTCAGCTGTGGTATGGCCTTCATTCTGGCATTTTGCACACCATACACCCTTCCTCCAATGTGTTACAGCCTCTATGACATACTTCTTCAAGATTTCCTCCAGCCTCTTTTCATAGTTATCCCTCTTCAACTTCTCCTTCTTCTTACTTTTCCTCTTGAGCTCCTGCTCTTCTTCTTCCTCTGACTCATCCTCAGAGTCCTCAGTGTTTCTCCTTCATGTGGCATTCAGCTGTGGTATGGCCTTCATTCTGGCATTTTGCACACCAAACACCATTCCTCCAATGTGTTACAGCCTCTGTGGCATACTTCTTCAAGATTTCTTCTAATCTTTTCTCATAGTTATCCCTCTTCAACTTTTCCTTCCTCTTACTCTTCCTCTTAAGCTCTTGCTCTTCTTCCTCATCTAACTCATCCTTAGAGTCCTCATCATCCCTTTTCTCTCTCCTGAGCATTCCCAATTGCTCCATTCTGTTCGCTGTTTCAAATGCCTCCTCCACTGTATTATGGGGTATATCCACTTTCTTTTGCAACTCTGGTCTAAGTCCACTCACAAACCAAGTCTTCTGTAAACCTGGTGCTAGTACAGCAGCCAGCTTTTTCATCATCAATTCCATCTTTTCCATATACTCCTCAACAGTTTCATGCTTCTTTTGCTTTAACTGTTGTAAATTTCCATACACTTCATCCTCAGTTTTACTTGTCCTGAACCTATTTCGGAATGCTGTATTCAAGCCATTCTAGGTTAGGAAATGATTATCAGGGAATCTTGCATACCATTCACTTGATTTCTTTATAAGTGAACAAGGAAACAGTCTCATCTTGGCATCATCGCCATTCTCATTGTTCACAATACACATGTGCTCAAATTGGCAATGGTGTTGGAGAGTCTGAACTCTCCGTTGGCTCTGCCACATCCTCTCCTCCTTCTTCGTCTTCCGTTTCAGAAACTGGAGTTCCTGCCTTTGGTGTTCTATGCCAACTCTTATCAAAGATTTATGTCAAATCTTTTATCCAGGGATGTACCTCAGATCTTTCACCTCGTGGTTGATCTTCTTCCTGTACCAATTCCCTTAATCTTTCTTGCAAAGAAAAAGAAGGAGTGGCATCCAACTCTAGTTCTTCTGGTATGGGTGATGTACTCTCTGATCTTAATGGTGTGAGAGGTCCAGATGATTCCCCTATGTCTATTCCTCTCTCCCAAAGATATGGATAATTAGCTTTCAGATAACTTTATCTTTTTACTGAATATCTCTGGAGTCTAGCTTCTCTTTCATCACTCATGTCTCATGTCTTTCATTTCTTTAATGTGGCAATAACCAAAACTCTCTTCTGTAGTATCTCTCGTATATGCTTGGGTTTCTTTCAAGCTTCAATGCACCCTTGGCTATACTAGAAGTCTTCGTTACCATATAACCATATGGCAAACTAGTCTGGAAAGTTGTTCTTGGTGTGAGTTTGATCCACAAAATATCCTTAGGAATCCAATTCTTTACCAGTACAAGCTCCTCATGCATATGAGTATAAACATTCATCTTCCTTTCCTCCCAGCCTTCAAACTCTACTCGCTTAATGGATAGCAATGCTATCACATAAACCAGTGTTGGTAACCAATGTGCTCTTCCTCTATAGGCCACCTGATAAATCTTTATCACTCTTTTCTCCAGACCCCACTCAGGGTCAGCATCATGCACTCTCTTAAGAATGTTTTCTTTACAACCGTCTGGCAATTCCAAGAACCTCTGAAAGAATTGTTTGGACAATCTTTCCTTCTCAGTTCCACAGGGAATTTGATTCACATCAAATTCTTTAATTCTCCAACCACCATGATCCCACCAGATGCCTGTCACATCTGGTTGTTCATGACCCAGTTCAGCAGTATGGTCGCCAAATGTTGAGCGGCTTTTACTCACCCATCCCTTCGCTATCCGAGGTGGAAACTCCAAGATATAAGAGTTGGATATCTCTTAGCACTCAGCCCGCTTAGAACAATCAGTCATGACCTGCAGCTAGTGAATCATGGTTGTGCTTCCTATTTGTATTCCTTCCTGCCTTCATGTTATCAATTTACCTTACCGTGTATAGTGAAGCATCAGATTGCTTCAGTATCTACTAAGTTCCAATTAATCATGCATTCATACCACAGCTTCTCTCGTGTCTCTCTACACAGTATGTTTGTATCGATTCAGTATCGGATTAAGATTAATCATGTATCATGCCTAAGCCATGGTGTCTCTATTCTACCCTATTGTATAATTTTACAGCTTGCATGAACTAAGCCTCATTCAAGTCATAATCTCCTCTTCACTGTTTCCGCTCTCCGTTACGTCTCCTCCTCTCCTAAACAAGTCGCCCTCCTCAAGAAGTCATCCCCTTCCTGTTGCCGCTCTCCTAATCTACCCGCAAGCTGTTCTAACCACCTAACTAACTAACCGTCACCCTTGAAGTAACACGTTCCCTCTGCAGATGTCGTTCCCACACAGTCATTCCCTGTCAATGATAACTGTTCTCCATGTATTGTGACATGTTGTGTCAAGCTGTGCCGAGCTGTGACTGGCTGTGTAAAGTTGTGTCGGGCTGTGACTGGCTATGCGAAGCTGTGTCGGGCTGTGCGAAGTTGTGTCGGGTTGTGTGAAGCTATGTCGGGCTGTGTCAGACTGTGTCTGGCTGTGATAGACTGTGACGGGCTGTGTATAGCTGTGTTGGGCTATGTAACCCCCCTAAAGCCTGCTCCTGCCACCCCTAAGGCTCATGTTGGTCTCAGTCTGCGCAAAAATTAAGGGTCTAAGTCCCAAGCAGCCCTTTAACGGCAGGGTCGGACCACATGTCCAGGTAATCTAGGATTCCACTCAGGTATTTTCCTTCCATCAACACATATTTAGTGTACTTGCGGAGGCTCAAACAAACACCATCCCCCAAAACAAGATATCAGAAAGCAGACGAAAGTGATGATCGGTGGCGATCATCACTTTCACATGAGAGAGAATGCAACATGGGTTGGCAAATCCTTATGATTATGTAGACTACACAAATGGGAAATGTGATGGTCGGCACCGACCATCACTTCATTCATCAGAAACAGACTGCCTATGATAACAGAGGCAGGATTAAGGATGGAAACAAAGACATGATCAGCAGTGAGAACTGTTTGACTGGAGAATATCATAGCAGTGGATGTGATGATCGGTACCGACCCATACTGTTGTGTAGCAGAAAAGAAATACAAAGCTTTTCTCAATGAGGCATGACAAAAGTTTAAAGAATGTGCTGGATAGGCATAAGGCACTACACCTGTACACAACACGCATCATCGCCCACTCCCCTCCAACTTGACTGTCGAAATCGTTCGACCTCAATATGTTGCCATCCTTGGAGAACTCTCGGAAGAAACAGTACTGCCACGTGAGACCTTTCCACTTTCCAATGTACGCCTCCAAGGTCATCTGTGGTGGTGAGACCATCGAAATATTCAAGTCCTTCAAATTCTGCTCCAGGACAAGAATGGCGCGTTTCTCCAGCTACAATGGGAACATGTATCAGACTTGCGCATGACAAAGCTATAGGATATTTCATATACAACAGGTACTTGAATCCACAAATACTTGATTCCAAAATGTGGCCTTGTGAAGCCACTGATCAAAAACAATATCACTTATTCCCTCGACCTTGGTGCCAGGCTGGATTGTGCTTTTTGGGAACTGATTCAGATCCTTCACCGTCTGATCCGAGTTCCAAATCTCAAGCCATCTCACTTTTGTCTGGTTGTCAACCATAGAGAGAGCTTGCCTGTGCAATTTCTCCTGTTGCATCTCTGGATGTACATGCTTGTCGTAGTGGGATTTTATTTGGAGAAGGAACTCCTCCCCAAGTCCGGGATCCACTATTCTCAATTGCTTCAGGAAGGCCGACATCAGCTTTGTTCTCCTTATCTCGTACTCCTTCTTTATGGCTGCTCCAACTCCTTTAGCAGTCCTCAGCTCTTCCGCCATGGAAGGGTTGGTGGCGGCTTTCACACAATATCGCCGACCCCAAAACTGAAATGGTTGGCTTTGAGGAATAGGGACCGGAGGCACTAGTGCACGCCAAAGGCTAGGCATGAATGGTGTCTGCAACATCATCCTATACTCCTTGTCAGTAACCCTAGGATCATTGGGCCGTCGTACCTCAAGTACCGGTGGTGGCCTACACTTCCTAGGGGTCCGGGTGGGACGTGCACGTGAGACACCTATGGGGGCCTGGGATTGGGAAGGGGCAGCTGTCCGAATATGTTGGGGTGACTGGTGATGTGAACTAGGAGGTGGAGTGATATGTGACTGATCAGGTGAGCAGCTGGGAGGTGATTGTGCATGGGGTGGACTCGAAAGTAGATGTGACTCGTGGGCTGTTGTACTAGTGCAAATTGGATGTGATAGAGGTGACCCATGGGCCGGTGCAGTACTAGTGCAAAGTGGAGGTGGTAGAGGTGACTCATGGATCGTGGAGTGATGCAAAGTGGAGGTGGTACAGGTGACTCTACATGGACCGGGGTACTAGTGGAAACTGGACGAGGAGGAGATACAGATGGATGAGGATCAAAAGGTGGAGGAGGTGGAGCTGGACTAGCTAGAGCGTACTGGTGATGGACGTGGAATATCGACATCACGAGGAGGCGGCGGTGCAAGTGGTGGCCGGCTGCGCGCTCGGCGACCAAATAATCGAAGGGCGTAGGGTAAGCCCCTCGTCTCAATACTCAGATTTCCCCCTCTCGGCGGCCTCTGCTAGTTCTTGCTGCAAGTATCAACGATTGGATTAGCAGACATACAATTGCAAATTTGTATGTAATAACATAGGAAGAAGTGGTTTGGGCCATACCGCATACATGTACTCCAAGAATGCATCTCGGGTCAACGAGTACCAGGTCCCTGCAGATCTTCCTGTTTCGCACTTCTTGATGACATCAGGATGTAGCATTGTGCGGAACTCATCAAGCTTCATCAAACCAATTCTCTGAATGCGGAATAGTGTGTGGACCAAGCTCGTAGTAACATGTGATTTCTCTGTTGATCTGCAAACAGGGAATACACATTGCATAGGTAAGAAATATTTAACGTTTGGACTTGAAATGCGCACAACATGCAATTTGAAAGGCTATGAGGAAGTCCTACTTGTTCACGTCAAACATAACTCCAATTTATGCAAGTGCTCATTCTTAGAGCTGTACACACTGAAATCATCCAAGAATACCTGCATGAAATCATCCAGATACTCATGAAAAGATTCACTTATCACTCTCTGAAAGGTTGCTGGTGCATTACAAAGTCCAAAGGGCATGACTTTGTATGCATAAGCCCCCCAGTCTCTGATGAAAGCTGTTTTCCCTTGGTCTTCTTCTGCCACTTGCACTTGATTATAACCACTGAAGCCATCCATGAATGAGTACATCTCATGGCCTGCCACAGTGTCTAATACTGCTTCTGTGAATGGCAAAGGGAAAGGATCTTTCTTCGTACAAGCATTCAGCTTCTTATAGTTCACACATTCTCTTAGTTTGCCATTCTTCTTGGGAACTATAACTATGGGTGACAACCAAGTTGTATACTCTATTGGGTATATAAACTTAGCCTCAGCCAACTTCTTTATCTCTTCTCCAACCTTCTGTGCGTAGTTGGGATTCATTCTATACCTCGCCTGCTTGATTGGTACTGACCCTGGTTCCAGTTCAATCTTATGCTGACAGACTTCAGGTGGTATCCCTTTTAGATCCTCATAGCTCCAAGCAAATACATCTCTGTATTTGATGAACAAGCTTTTAGCTTCTTCGAAGAATTCCGGCTCCAAATCAGCTCCTACTTTCACCATCCTTGGTTCCTCTTTAGTTCCCACATTTACTTCCCTCACCTGCTCATCAGCTGTGATTGTCCAACCAGTCACCACTTCATCCTGTAAGCTCACAGTGGCTGGTTCTTCTAGGATTTCTATTTCTCCTTCTCTTTCTTCATAGAAATGTGATGGGTAAATGCTGGTTTCTTCTTCAGTTGGTGTTGCTGTCACTACACCACAGTAGATACCTCTCAAACAACTTAGGCTTTCCAGCCGCATCTCTGCAACCTGCTCCCACTCTGGGTGTGCAGCAAATAGGGTAGCTTCCTGTTCCTCATCCAGTCCTCCTTTCCAGTCATACTCTCTGACTCCTCGAGGTCTTCTTGTAGCAGGTAATCTACTAGATTTCTTTGTGGTAATTTGTATCTCGTGTATCCCATTATGCACGGTTAGTAACTGAGAATTCCAGTCATGGAATACCCTGGCCTATTTCAGCCACGGACGTCCCAATAATAAGGAGTAAGCCTCCATGACTTCATCCATCTTCAATACAGTTACTGTGATCATAAAGATCATCTTCTGTATCTGTATCTTAACTCCTCTTATCAATCCCAATGGCTGTACACTTCTTTGATCTGCCATTGTTACTGTAAATGGGGCTGGTTTCATGTTACTTAGACCAAGCTTCTTCCTTAATTGGTCTGTCATGATATTTACTCCAGAACCTCCATCTATCAGTACATCAGTTAGTTCTGTGCTTCCAATTCTCAATTGGATTACTGGCATAGAATCATCAAAGTCCATGACTGTTTCTCGCCCTTCCGGCTTCACATTATAACTGGTCACCTTGCTGTTCAGGTCTGTGTTTCCTGTCTCCTGGGCAATTCGATTGATTGCTTGATACAGCCTGTGCCTACAATAAGGTGCCACTGCTAATAGCTGTCCAATGGTAATTTCTGCTTTGGTCTGGCATATTACTTCAGCCAAAGTCTCTTCATTACTTTGCATGTCTGCATCTTCTTTCTTCCTTTCTTCCTCACTCCCTTCTCTTCTCCATCAGAATCAGAGGAATCTGTCACAGGAATATCAGTACTCTTCTGCATTTCCCTTATAGTATTTGCCACTTCCTTGTGCAGTTCCTTCTCATCTTTCCAAGTCTCTTCATCTTCAGGCATATCATTGCCACCTTCATTATCATCTTCTTCCTCTACCACTGGAGGTATTAGTTTGGTTTTACTTCTTGTTACTATCATTGTACTTACTTCTGGTACAACACATGGTCTAACCATGTGAGTTGCCACCACTGGGCCCTCATTCACAGGAGCTCTCATCTCATTCTGGTGTCTTATCCAGAATGAACAGGCTGCCTGCGATGTCCTGGCTGATTACAATAGTAACATAGTTCTTCACCATTGGGTCCTCGCCCTTGGTCTGTTCTTGGATTATTTCTATAATCCTGATTCCCGGGCTGATAATTCCCCTTGGATTACCCTGATAGTTGCCTCTGGAATTTCCTTGGTAATTCCCTCTTGAATTACCTCTCCCTTCCATGCCATTGTTATAACCACCAGACCTACCATAGTGGTCCTGATCATTGTTTCTTCTTGGCTGGGGCTGCACCCGATGCACCCTTACTTGCCTAGGTTCTCTTGCAGCTGTCCTTCTGTTGTAGTAACAATTCTCAGTAGAATGGTTATCCATTTTACAGATAGTACAGTGTTTCTCCCTCATGTGGCATTCTGTGGTGGTATGGCCTTCATTCTGGCACTTTGCACACCATACACCCTTCCTCCAATGTGTTGCAGCCTCTGTGGCATATTTCTTCAAGATTTCTTCCAATCTTTTTTCATAGTTATCCCTCTTCAACTTCTCCTTTCTCTTACTCTTCCTTTTTAGTTCTTGCTCTTCTTCTTCATCTGACTCATCCTCAGAGTCCTCATCATCTCTTTTCTCTCTCCTGAGCATTCCCAATTGCTCAATTCTGTTTGCAGTTTCAAATGCCTCCTCCACTGTATTATGGGGTAACATATCCACTTTCTTTTGCAACTCTGGTCTTAGTCCACTCACAAACCAAGTCTTCTGTAAACCGGGTGCTGGTACTGCAGCCAGCTTTTTCATCATCAATTCCATCTTTTCCATATACTCCTCAACAGTTTCATGCTTCTTTTGCTTTAATTGTTGTAAACTTCCATACACTTCATCTTCAGTTTTACTTGTCCTGAACCTATTTCGAAATGCTGTACTCAAGCCATTCCAGGTTAGGAAATGATTATCAGGGAATCTTGCATACCATTCACTTGCTTTCTTGATGAGTGAACAAGGAAACAATCTCATCTTGGCATCATCACCATTCTCATTGTTCACTATACACATGTGCTCAAATTGGCTAATGTGTACATCGGGATCCCCTTTTTCTGAATATATTGGAAATGGTGGTTTTGCCCGTGTTGGTTGTAACGCCATCTGTGGCCCTACCTTCTGCCCGTGCTGGCACCCTTATTGGTGCTAGTCCTTCTGGACCTGTTGTTTTTGTGGTGGATCTTCCACCAAGTGGTGGCCCTTGAGCACTCCCTGCTTCTAGCCCCACTATATTCACAGTATTCCCAGCTTCAGTTGCACTACTTCCCACACTCCTGTCCCCCCAGAGCTAGATCCAGGCCGCCCGCCTGATCCCCCTGAGCCGACACCTTCGTTGGCCTGTGATCCAAGTGCTCCACTTGATCCAGGTCCAACGGGTTGGGATGTCCTGGTTGTAGTCTCAACCTCAGCTGTTGGGTCTACTTCTTCATATTCTTCCTCTTCCAATTTCTTCTCTCTGTTTTCATCCTCCAAGTTCTGCCTTTGGGTTTCTTCTTCACTCATGTAACTCAACTGTAATGGTGTTGGAGAGTCTGAACTCTCCGTTGGCTCTGCCACATCCTCTTCTCCTTCTTCACCTTCTGCTTCAGAAACTGGAGTTCCTGCTTTTGGTGTTCCATGCCAACTCTTATCAAAGATTTCTGTCAAATCTTTTATTCAAGGATGTACCTCAGATCTTTCACCTCGTGATTGATCTTCTTCCTGTACCAATTCCCTTAATCTTTCTTGCAAAGAAACAGAAGGAGTGGCATCCAACTCTAGTTCTTCCGGTATAGGTGATGTACTCTTTGATCTTAATGGTGTGAGAGGTCCAGATGATTCCCCTATGTCTATTCCTCTCTCCCAAAGATATGGATAATTAGCTTTCAGATAGCTTTCTCTTTTTGCTGAATATCTCTGGCGTCTAGCTTCTCTTTCATCACTCATGTCCCATGTCTTTCATTCTTTTAATGTGGCAATAACCATAACTCTCTTCTGTAATATCTCTCGTATATGCCTGGGTTTCTTTCAAGCTTCAATGCACCCTTGGCTATACTTGAAGTCCCCGTTACCATATAACCATATGGCAAACAAGTCTGGAAAGCTGTTCTTGGTGTGAGTTTGATCCACAAAATATCCTTTGGAATCCAATTCTTTACCAGTACAAGCTCTTCATGCATATGAGTATAAACATTCACTTTTCTTTCCTCCCAGCCTTCAAACTCTACTCGCTTAATGGATAGCAATGCTATCACATAAACCAATGTTGGTAACCAACGTGCTCTTCCTCTACAGGCTACCTGATAAATCTTTATCACTCCTTTCTCCAGACCCCATTCCGGATCAGCATCATGCACTCGCTTAAGAATATTTTCTTTACAACCGTCTGGCAATTCCAAGAACCTTTGAAAGAATTGTTTGGACAATCTTTCTTCCTTCGTTCCACAGGGAATTTGATTCACTTCAAATTCTTTAATGGTCCAACCACCATGATCCCACCAGATGCCTATCACATCTGGTTGTTCATGACTCAGTTCCCCAGTATGGTCGCCAAATGTCGCGCAGCTTTTACTCACCCATCCCTTCGCTATCCGAGGCGGAAACTCCAAGATAGAAAAGTTGGAAATCTCTAAGTACTCAGCCCGCGCAGAACAATCAGTCATGACCTACAGCTAGTGTATCATGGGGGTGTTTCCTATTTGTTTCCCTTTTGGCATTCATGTTAGCTACCTTACCATTGATAATTAAGTATCAGTTTGCTTTATCAATCTATTGGATTCCATCAACTCATCCATTCATTCCACAGCTTCACTCAGATCTCTCTACACAGTGTGATTGTATCGTATAAGTATCCGATTAGGATTTATCAGGTATCAGGCCGAAGCCATTGTGTCTCTAATCTGCTCTACTATATCACTACCGCTTTGCATATAACGAGCATCTACTAATCCTCTTTCCTCCTTCACTGCGCTCTCCATCTGGCTTCCGATCTCTCCCATGCATGACCCCGAAGTCCTCCCCCTTCCGTGCTTCCCAGAATCCCCCTATTCCGTCCTTGCTTCTCCCTTTTTCTTCCTACCCGTGGCTCTAACCGTTTTCCTCACTACCGTCGTCCATGAACTAACATGTTCCATTTGCAGGTGTTGTTCCCACAGTCGTTCCCTATCCTGCTCTCCATTCCCTATGGTCGTGACAGCTGTGTCAAGCTGTGACTGGCTGTGTGAAACTGTGATGGGCTGTGACTGGCTGTGCGACTGTGATGGGCTGTGTTGGCTGTGTCGGCTGTGACGACTGTGACGGGTGGTGTCGGCTGTGTCGGCTTTGTCGGCTGTGACGGGCTGTGTTGGCTGCTGTGTCGGCTTGTGACGACTGTGACGGCTGTGTGGGCTGTGACGGGCTGTGTAACCCCCCTCTACAGTGCGCTGATGTCACCCCTAAGGCTCCTGTTGGTCTCAGTCTGTGCAAAAATTAAGGGTACCCTACAGATCCCGTATAAGTGTCTAAGTCCCAGACAGTCCTCTAACAGTAAGGCTCGAGACAATAATTCATCCAGTTAGGGATTATACCTGGCATATTTTTTATCCGGTATGGATGAATTCCAAAACATATTCCATTAGGGATTAGAAAGAAGGGTATTTCCAAACCAGGTAGGCTTAGGAAAATAATTGTTAATCCCAAACAGATAATTGGAGAGAGAGGGAGGAGGGGGGCGCCACCATCCAACCCCTGGTATGGGCAGTCCCTTATGGAGTGAGTGTGGTATGCACTCACCCCGTAAGGGAGTGCATACCGGACCCATTCTCATAAGGCTCTCCCTCTACAATGTAGTTATGTCCTTGGACTTGAATACCAAAAAAGATAAAAGGTCTACATTCTCTCTGCCCTCAGATCACGAGTGAACATTGACATAGCATAAATCAAACTTGGCAAGAATATAGAGTCATGCATTTTCCGTCTTACCTCTTATCTTGTCAACAAGCTCTTGTAAAGAAGTAGAGACCAAGGAAGAATCTCCGTGTGATGTAGTTTTATCTTTGGTTAAAAAGCTACAGTCTCTGCTTCCCAAGTCAAGAGAAAATTATATGGACAAAAATTCATATAGCTGGGGCACGCAAGAGTTCATAAATTACAGGTGTTCTTCAACCGATGGCAGTAAATTACTGCACATTTTTCCACCATATCAGCCAACTTTATGGTTAGAACCATTTTTTCAAAGGTATGAATAAGAACTTGTGTTTTCTTCAGCCAGTGGCAGTAGTCTACTGCCCGTGATTCACAACATGAACATGTGAATAAAAACATTGGCAGCAATCTGCTGCCCATCTTTTCACCATATCAGCCAGCTTTATGGTTTTAAAACCAGATTCCTTAAGGTATGTGAAAGGACATATCACGTTACACCTGGGCATTTTTTTAGTGGTGCTATAAAGAGCAAACCCACATCCAGGAGAAGTATTAAAGCCCACGAGTAGGGAAGGCTTTTCATCATAAGGGATCTGATGCTGACATAAGGCATCAACTACAGGTTACCAGTTAACAGGAGTAATGTGCATTGACCGGATCATGTAGAAGGTGTACACACATACTCTAACAGGCTGTTTTACCCGGGCCTAGCTCATAATATCAGTATGCAAGAAACCCTTGGATGTTCTTCAAAGCAATGCCTTTCTCTCGTTGTCCAATCCGCCAACAAATTTTTGTCGGAGAGGATCATCATACCTTATGAGGGATTTGTTGCTCCACACTATTGTTATGGAGGGTATAGGGGGCTGATACCCCGTGGCTTTCCATTAAAGGTGTTAGTACATCATAGTAAGAAAACTGGAAAATGGCAGGTGAGAGAGAGAGAGAGAGAGAGTGTGTGTACAGAAACCACTGAGTACACTGGTCAAGAATAGAGAGGGAAGATACTATGTCTTGTCGGGACATGGACAAGACCAAACAAGGTCTTGTCAAATCAACGACAAATCAGCCTCATAACAAGGCACTATCTAACTTCACCTTCCATAGGCAGTATCTTACCTGATAAAAAACTCGTGTCATCTTCCTGAAAACACATGAAAAAAAAAATTAGGGTGGGAGGTGGGATTTCCAAGACAACCATCGCCCTAGATTCAGATGTCATTCATCATTGAAGGAGTCTTGTTTTTCTTATAAAACAATCGGGACAAACCACCACCTTTGGTACATACCAGATCAACATAAACACTTGAGCCTTTGAGAATGAGTTGCAGGTGTTGCAATTCCAAGAGCCCAGCCTGATAATGTAGACCAGCCAGCATGCTATGTCTATGTTCCATGAATGCACAAAGGTCTGGATCTGGTTTTCCAATCATCGATCTCCAAAACTCAATCAGAGTGGAGTGCTACAATGAGCATAATCAGAACTTTATAGACAACACCAGCTCAAAGGGTATTCCAAAAGGCTAGTTTGATAAGTTAAACCAGCCCCTATGTATTTTGAAAAAGCCAACAAGACCACTGCTTGGTATTCTTCCAAGTCAAGTACAGCTTGGTACTTTCCAGTTTAACATAGTAAAACTGAACCTGTTTCAAATTCAAAGGATGGTTCGCAACCTTAAAACAGGTGTTATGTAATCTGAAAAGCCATCACGCTAGCTGCTTGGTAATCTCCAAGTTAGAACAGTGTAACCAGGGCTGTTTTAAATTTAGAACTCTGACCTCAATGTTCAAAAAGTATCGCTTGGTACTTACTGTGTTAAATCAGCATAAGAAGGCCTATCTTAAGCATCATTGGATAGCCTTATAAGGTCTGGAGATGGTACTCCAGCACCATATCAAAATGCACCCGAAGCTCAGACTGGTATCATGCCAGAAAACTGATTTACAATCAGGTTGAAACCCCACTAATATATGGTGCCAAAGTTTAAGACTGGTATCATACCAGAAAACTGACTTATAATCAGGTTACAACCCATAAAAACAAAAAAGGATTAAGGTTGAGAGGCCGAATCGTATCAGATGCCCCACTGAAGCAGTATGTAGCGTCAATCGTCACCATCGCCAAGTCCTTTGATCATCTGCAAACTGAAAAAATACACATCCAGTGAAAGACCCTCACCTGTGCCCGTCCCAAAAACCACCACATCAAGATGTGTGTCAGTGAGGATGCACGAGGTGAGTAGCAGGTCTTCACAGTTGCTATCCATGTCCAACATGCATTCTACAGTGAGCAAATTGATCAAAAGTAAAACATAGATGCGACACCACAAAGAACTTTAATCGTTTGTGGAGTGGGACGCTGCGGCATCAACACCTGAATCTCAAGAGATCACAGCAGAATGCAACAAATTGGGATACTTGAGGACAAATTGCATATTTACAAAGTGCATGATACTTCCCCCATCACCTTATGAGCGCCGCTGCTTCACGAATAAGAAAGATTGCAGGCAAACACAGCAATAGGTCATTTGCCAGTGCGGGAAATGGAAGAGTCTGTTGCCATCGCGCAAGAAAAAACAAAATGCACGCGCATCGTGATGCTGGAGCACTCAGCTCAGCCGCCATCGCCATCCTCCAGAGAAAACAAGCACGAGTATCGTGCCGTGCTTAGGGCAGAGAGGCGGTTAGCAAACCATCCCGCGATTTCATCCACTGGGATGAAATTTGCACTTCATTAGAGTTACATCCTCTTAGGTTAAATCATTAGGGTAACGTCCAGGATGGATGTAATCCGTTGCAGGCTACATCCTTAGTGGTAAGTGTCGCGCTGCTTTTACTCAGGGGGGTGTTTCCTATTTGTTTCCCTGTTGGCATTCATGTTAGCTACCTTACCATTGAAAATAAAGTATCAGTTTGCTTTATCAATCTATTGGATTCCATCAACTCATCCATTCATTCACAGCTTCACTCAGATCTCTCTAAACAGTGTGATTGTATCGTATAAGTACCGATTAGGATTTATCAGGTATCAGGGCCGAAGCCATTGTGCTCTAATCTGCTCTACTATATCACTACGCTTTGCATATAACGAGCATCTACTAATCCTCTTTCATCCTTCACTGCGCTCTCCATCTTGGCTTCCGTCTCCTCCCATGCATGACCCCGAAGTCCTCCCCCTGCAGTGCTTCCCAGAATCCCCCTATTCCGTCCTTGCTTCTCCCTTTTTTTCCTACGTGGCTCTAACCGTTTTCCTCACTAACCGTCGTCCGTGAACTAACATGTTCCATTTGCAGAGGTGTTGTTTCCCACAGTCGTTCCTGTCCTGCTCTCCGTTCCCTATGGTCGTGACAGCTGTGTCAAGCTGTGACTGGCTTGTGTGAAACTGTGACGGGCTGTGACTGGCTGTGCGACTGTGAGGGCTGTGTTGGCTGTGTGGGCTGGTGATGACGACTGTGACGGGCTTGTGTGGGCTGTGACGGGCTGTTGTCTGTGTTGCTGTGTGGGCATGTTGTGACGACTGTGATGGCTGTGTGGGCTGTGACGGGCTGTGTAACCCCCCTCCTACAGTGCGCTGTGGTCACCCCTAAGGCTCCTGTTGGTCTCAGTCTGTGCAAAATTAAGGGTACCCTACAGATCCCGTATAAGTGTCTAAGTCCCAGACAGTCTATAACATTACCCCTTCCCCCTCAAAAAGCCGTGTCTCACGGTTTACTGATTGCGATTAGCAAACCTTTGCGAGTGAGCACCTTTCTGACGTTGAGAGTTTCGTGGCGGAATGTGTGTACGAGCTCGAGGTCTGTCTCTGGTTGAGGGAGAGATGGTGATCACTACCTGGATAAGTGAGGCCCTCTGGAGGCTGATATTGAGAGACCTTTCAGGCATAGGAGACCCCCGTCGCTTCTTCTCGCCCATCTGAATTGCATAGTCTTCTCCATGTCAAAAAGAATTCGGTGGTGTGAAGAAACAGTTGTATCAGAATCCTCATCGCCTCTCAGGTGTTTTAATTTTTGAATTTTTTGTGGAATCCTCTGGGGCATACAATGTTGTCCTACCATGTCTGGAAGTTTATATTTGACAAACTGCTGTTAATCCGTTGAACAGCAAAATTGGTGTAGACACTGAGCTCCTTGTCGTCCAGGTGAGTGGGGGGTACCAATTACTGGTTGTTGTGTAGCGTTGCAAGTATTTCCATGCCACATGTCCCTTAAGAAAATATCATCAATGCCGAATTTCTGTGTTGACAAATTGTTCCAGGCCGCTTGAAACAGAACGAATTTGAGAATCCTTTTGCATCATAAACTTTTGGGTCATATAGGTACATATGAGGTGGCACCGAAGAATAGACCACAATGATCCCCACTGGAATAACTCAGAAAAGCGTGCTTGAATCTTTTGCTGCTCAATGTGATAACGTGCCAAAAAACAAGCAACGTAGTATAAACCCGCCTCCCATGACAATACTTGCTACCTCCTTGGTCTTGGTATAAATGAATCATGTACAACTTGGAAAGCAATTAATTCCTCACATGGTACCTGCTTCGTGCCAGTACTGTGCCAAGTGATGATCCTCAATTGGTCGATTGTTCGGAAGAAACTTTAGTCTAGTTGCCACTGGCAGCCAAATGCGCATGATTTGGTAGTAATGTGCGAATGGGGACTGCGGAGGACGAAATTCTTTCCAAGCAAATCCAACATGATGGAATTTGGTTGAAGGGCATAATCATAGCCCTAATGTACTCCTTGCAGCTGGAGTTTTAGGTGGGTTAAAAGCAGCATTGCCCCATACCGGCAGGATTGTGGTGGCTGCGGTGTGGTTGTAGTAACAACAGGTTCAGCTACTGGTATAGTGACGTGTTGTGTGGTGTTGGTGGTACGGCTCTTGATCATTGGCATTTTCTGCCTCCTGTGAAGACTGAAAGCCAACGTTCTGGCTTGAATAAGAAGCCATTAGCGTTCCTGAGGAATATAGACTCTTTTGTCGATATTTGAAGTGAGGTCCTCCACTTGAGTCTGCAGTCCTCTATATCCTCCTGTAATCCGCTATACTACTATAGGACATTGTCTATAGTAGTTGTGGCAATGTTCTGCACTTGCAGTCTGGCTCATTCATCTCGCTTTGGGTGAGCTTTCGTGGTGCTTTGCCCTCCAATGGCCCTTGTGCTAACCAGACCTGCATAAGGTGGTTATCCACAAGTTGCTTGTGGTTCCTCAGAGAGTGTGCTCCTCTCTTTGTTTGTACAACATCTAACTGCGGTTTGTAAAGCCTCCATACGCTTTGCATGAGTTCAACAAATTCGCATAGCAGCAGCCCGATTATTGGCTTCCTTAAGCTTTGTTAGCCACGAG